>JALPQI010000903.1:0-168313 GCA_025490895.1 Thaumatotibia leucotreta | reverse complement strand
TATACACTAAGCCCTTTCATTTGATACAGTAAGCAATACTTTTTTTTAATTTTCTAATTGATCCCCCAATACTCGGCATCATATTTAAAATTTATTTATTTACGTTTCGCGTCTATGTTGGACCCATATGGCATATATAAATGCGTGCCAAATAACAACTCAGTCGGTCCAGTCGTTTCGGAGAAAATCGGCTGTAACTGAGATACAGCCAGACAGTCAGATACGTGAGTGATCCTATAAAGGTTCCGTTTTTTTCCTTTGAAGGTACGGAACCCTAAAAATAATATTTGATCAAAATACCAAGTCAGGTACCTATCCTGATATACTAGGCAAAAAGGCAGTTTTAGAGCAAAAAACGGGTCTTAGGAGCATCCAAAGTGGTTTACTCAATAAGAAAACTAAGAATGAATAGGTAGTAGGTACCTATCTACGAAGTAAAATAAAATAATATAATATATTATTAATATGTTATATTAATATATTATTAATAAAATAAAATAATATGAACAACAAAATAAAAATACATTTGTATTAATATACCTAGAGCTCATTTTTAGTTCTTTAGTGGTAAGTACTTTTGATGAGATGTCTATTCGTATATCTGCTCATTTATCCTCGCAACTTGAGACGAGGACAGCGATACTTTTAAATACCTAACGGATACAGTAATATGGAGAATGAAATATCAGCTCTTCAATTTAATACTTTGTTTTACTAAGTACTTCAATTATAAAATAACAATTAAGTACCTCGTTCTCTAGTTAGTGATATTTACATAATATGAAATTTTGATGTAACCATACTATCAATTAATAGTGGCTGCATAGTAGATACTTGTAATATCGTAGTTAAATTATAAAGTCACAAATAAGCTACTAACAAAGCTAATTATTTATGCCACAAAGTCTTTAATACCCAATCTTCTGTTAAAGTAATATCTTTAATTCATCATTCATATAAAAAAAACACGGTGTATACGATTTAGTGAATTATAGTTTATTTGAATATTGTAATGTAACATAATTATGTATTTACATGTACCGGTCTATGTAACTGTTTGCATTTGTTTCAACCTACTGCATGTCACCAATGCTAACGAGTGTCATGTGTTTCAATAGCTTCCACGGATTTGAATTATTTCTAAAGTACAGATGAGTGACTATCGCTTTAAATGGCTCCTCAAAAGACTTGCTATCACTTATTTACACTCGCTTCTAAGTGTGCTTTTTGCTTAATTGTTGATGTGTCAACAACTGTTTATTCATTAGGTTTGGTAATGACAGGTCGGATGAGAGAGGTCTATCTCGTAAGCATATAATCGAAAGCATAAAAGCATCGCTGGCTAGACTGCAAGTGGAATATATCGACGTGGTACTCTTGCACAAGGTTGACCCAGTCTGCCCGATGGAAGGTGGGTTTATGATTAATTAAAAGTCAATTCGCGTTCAGTTTCAAATCGGAGATATAGTATGACAGCGACCATTACTTTTCACAGAACTGGTACGGGCTATGAATTTTGTCATAAACCAAGGATGGGTTATGTATTGGGGGACAGCGCGTTGGTCTCCTGCCGAGGTAATTATTCACTAAATGGAAAGTTTGCTTTCGTCCACACCAGTGCGCTTTCTTTATCATTTTTGCGTCTTCCCTTAGCGCATGCCTGTAATTACTATCCTTAAAATATATGCACGAATATTAAATGAACAATAACGGCTAGCCTACTTTGAATTTGAACCAGTGACGGTATGCAGCAGTCCGAACGAACACAAAGTTACCTACAATGAAATAGAACAAGATTTGCAAACATATAGGTATGCAAAATAAAATGAAATAAAAGCTTTTAAAAACTATAAACTCGATTACCTACATCGTACTTATATTTTGTACTTAGACGATAAGTAAGTACCTAAGTTTTGTTTTTGCTTCTTGGGTCGATCCATAAATACCTAATATTGATGCAAACTGAAAGTGATAGTTTAAGGCGCAAAATGAATAAGAAAACATGCTGGTGAGGAGTTTCTTAAATCGTATGATATATTTTTTTAATATCTGCCACTTTCGTCACTTTTAGATAATGGATGCGTATACAAATTGCAGACAATTTAATTGTATCACTCCTATAGTAGAACAGACAGAATATCACATGTTCTGCAGGGAGAAACCAGAATTGTACATGCCTGAATTATACCATAAAATAGGAGTAGGTGAGTAGAAATATTACGCTAATATACTTGAAATATCCTTTGTGTCACAGTATCCCATTACAGTTAATCGTTGATACACGACTTATGCAAAAAAATAAATACAATTTACGAACCTAAAACACGTAGGTAAGTTGTTGTAGCTTTTGTATTTGTTTTTGTACTGTACGTAACCAGTGTTGTATTGGTTGCGTGGAGCATATAAAACTAAATATTTTAGTTGATTGCTAGTAGTTGACGCCTTTTGTAGCTTCTGTTCCAAATCTGACTTTCATACTACCTAATACGAAATTTCTCATAAGAATGTTAAATTGGGACAGTGACAACTAAGCAACTATTGCAGTGACGATGCACTTCAACGTCTATATCACATACATAATTGTGTAGGTACCTATTCATGCAAGTACTTATATTGTATCTTTCTGTTTGCGTGTTTCAGGAATGATGGCGTGGTCGGCCATTACGACTGGCAAGGGCCTTGGCCGCGAAGAGATCACGGGACTTTTCGCCAAGTCTAGGTTTAATAGAAAGTACAGCACATTCAGTTGGTGCGAGGAGGACCTCGCCGTGCCAGACGTAAGTACCATTTTACACACTTACATCCAACAAACTGTATTATTTTTAACGAATTCTATGGATCTTGAATATACCGTTAACAAAATAAAATTGAGTGAATAGGTATCTACCTACTGTTTTGATAGAGATTTTTTGCCATTATTTTTATAGAAAGAATACTTAAATAGTCCAAAAGAACTTGAAGAAATCATAACTAAAGTATATTTTATTTATACGTGTACACTTTTTCACTCACTTTTTAGTCATACATGTTGCATGTTCTATTAAAATCAATAATGCTAAACTACCAAAGGTCAATAAGTTAACTTGTCTAATGTTCTCCTATCAGACCTAATCTCTAAATCAGTATTGTACTTACTAAGAAAAATAAAGCTAAAATGAATAACAAACACCGCCTTTAGGTGTAATCTGCAATTGTTGCATTCATTCATAAAGTGTCACCTATCGACGTCCGTTCGACGTAAACCGGTCGAAAATGCTCGACAAAGCTCTTTTGTTCATGTCATAGGAGCGACATACTGTTTTAAAGCTTGTTGATATCGATTTACTTCTCGCAACCCGAAGACAGATGATTGACGTATTTATCGGTCTAGTGACATTAACTCGGAGCTTTTTTGACCGGCTTTTTTTAAAGTGGCGATCAGCCCGCCACATAACCTTTATGCAGTCTCAAAGAGATACATAAACTCCTGCAACTTTAACTTTTTCTACGCTAAACATATTTGTATTAATATCACCAGATGAGAAGCTCGGGAAGTAAAGAGCAAGTGACTGGAGAAGAGCCTCGGACATACGGGGACAAACTACGCGACCTATCGAATCTCGCAAATTCACTAAGTACGTATCGTTAAGATAATTTTGATTATTCCTCTACATATTATCAGGCGGGTTCGGGCCGCCTTTTCGCCATTATTTAGACTTACAACGGTGTGACAACCACGTTCAAAAGAGTAGGGTTTCTAGGAAGTCACACATTATTTTGATACTTATTTGTAACGCAGCAGAAGCCATTGCTTTCAGTTCGTATATTAAAAAATCTGAGTAACGTTAGCTTTCTGCACATCCTTGTGACAGATTTCAAAACTAATCTAGTAATTGGAGTTCGAGGCCAACGAAACTACGACAGATGCGTTATTGTCAAATCCGTCAAAGTCTCTTATGTCATTGTCAAATAAAGTTTTCAGGTTTCCACAACCTTTTTGTTATTTAATTTATTTATTTAAAATAATTCCTAATAAAAACATTATAAATATACCTGTGTAATGTTTGTACGCCTTTTTTTTTATATAGCTGTCACAACTAGGATTTTCTTAAAAACACGTAAATACCTATAAACTTTTCTTTTCTCTTAACTAACATTGATATGACAAAATTTTCTTGTAAAGAAGTTAAAATGATAAGAGCCAACGTTTCAAAGCCTATTTTGAAAAGAAGTTGAATTACCAGTGAACAGTGAACACATACGGCAGCGTGCCATATTTTTTAAGACAGTAGGTATGGTTAAATTACTAAGCAGTATAAGTACTATACTATTACTAAGCAGTTTTAACCCGTAATAAGGCAGGGGTGCCTTATTACGGGTTAAAATTATGGGAAAGAAATTTGGAAATGTAAAATGAAAGCATTTTTTGTATTTTATTTTTCATTTGTCTTCTTCATCACATACCCTCCTGAGTCCTGGGTAAAAATCGAGTACACTCCCATAAAAGCCGAGAGTCCTTTATAACACCATCACTACCATCAGTGTTGAGTCCTGAACTTACTGTCACTTATAGGTTTAAAATGAGTTTGTCACATTTTTGTTGGAACAAAGTTGGTTATATACTCTAAGAGGTATATTTTAAGCATTTCTTTTACAAATTATTTGGGCGTCATAAAGGCCTCTCGGCTTTTATGGGAGTGTACCCGATTTTTACCCAGGACTCAGGAGGATAAGTGATGAAACTGATGAAGAAGACAAATAAAAAATAAAATACAAAAAATGCTTCCATTTTACATTTCCCAATTTCTTTCCCATATTTTTAACCCGTAATAAGGCACCCCTGCCTTATTACGGGTTAAAACTGCTTAGTAATAGTATAGCATAGTACTTATACTGCTTAGTAATTTAACCATACCTACCTTTTAATTTATGTGTAGTTAAATGGCTGTACCAAATGTTATTAACACCTGAGGTGATACCAGCGCAATACCAACTTTGTTACTAATAATTGCGGATAATTAAGTTTTTATTAAAATATCTTATATTTACGTGAAAATAAGTAAATAATATTGTTTCTATAAATTAAAGAATTAAAATTACCAATAAATAACATATCACAACGTCTGTTTTTAAAAATGAAGGATTTACTATTGTAAGAATATTTCATTGTTGTGGCTATATTTTCGTAGATTCTTTGGCCTCGAACTCCAGTTACTAGATTAGGTAGGTATAAGAAAAATCCCATTAAGATGATATCTCACGTGAGTGAGCAAGTTTTGTTAGACGGTGATATCTGAGCAAATCAATTGGAAAACTTAACGTAATTTAAATAAACGGAAACTCTTCTAGATTGCTCGATGAGTCAACTAGCTGTGGCGTGGTGCTTGAAAAACGAATCTGTCAATTGCCTGCTTTTGGGGGCTACCAGTGTTGAACAATTTAAAGAAAACATTCACGCGTTACAGGTATATTAAGTTTTATATTACGATATGTAATTCTCCTTAATTTTGTAAGGTTTTCCTATAAAGTTGTTTCAATTTCTGCGAATGTTTCTGAATATATTCCCAACTTTTAGAAACTTTTTGCAATTCGCAAATTTGTAAAAGATACTAGCTCGTAAAGTAGTTTTAAATGTTAATATTTGCATTCAGATTGTGCCGCAATTAACGCCTTTAGTTATGGCTGAAATCGAAAGACTGTTAGCAAACAAGCCTCAACGTCCACCCATGGTATCTACGCTGGCTATGCGGAACCAACAAAACAATAACACAGTCCGAGTTGATATGACGTAAGTACTAATATCAAAACAAACGAATTTTTCAATTTACTATTATTGTCTATTTTATTGAAATTTGACGGTTCAAACTGGGTATAAGTGAAAAAGTTAAGAAAAGCTCCTGTTGTATGTACTCGTAGTTGTAACCAATGCATGTAGCCATTTCTTTTATTTATGTTTTATTTGTATTCTAGACATGTATGTTTATTTTATTAGATCACTACTACATACAACAGGTGATTGTAATTTCTATGAGAATTTTCATTAGACGCAAATTGGACGAAAACTATGTAGTGTATTTTCCTTCAACAGAACATCAACGTGTTGTGGCAGTTAAACTTCGTTAAAAAAATATATTTTATTATTTCAGTTAACTCGTAGGAAAAATTACTGTTATGTACTATATTTACGCTATATTCAGTATTATTTTAGACTTTGTATCTTAGGCCACTGAACAAACTTTCAACCATGTTTCTGTTTCGAGCAGCGGAGCAACGTCCGGCCCTGGGTCGCCGAAGCCCGAGGGCGAAGCGATAGAGGGCGAGGCCTCCACCCCCGGCAAGGAGCCCGGGAGGGGCTTTTGTGAGATTCAGTGACCGTGGTGGCGCGGAAGCACTGACTCTGCTTCCAAATCTAGTAAATCAAAGGTACTTATTACAAGACTAAAGGCTTAATGAAAATTTGTAGGTAACATTTAAATCCTGGAGTGCCGTGTTATAGATCCACCATAAGCCATTTAGACTATGATTTGAAGTAATTAGAGTCATTAATAGACAATTTTTGACAGCGGCGTTTCGGGGTTTAAACCATTGGTACTTCACTGTTTCATTTCTTTAATGTTTCCTATTTACACAGGAATCGCTCAAGGAATCAAAGCCAAAATTCTTTTTGAATAATGCGGGCGAAGTCATCAAGCGAACAGGTCAGTACCTGTAAACATAATTATCCTTCTTACATTTACCTTAGATTACGTAAATCAGCTTTTTATTAAAGTCTACTGCAGGACATAGGCTTCTCCTATTGTTGGGTTGGCCACCGCAGTAATGTGTCCATTATGATCACACTGCTGCCCATCATCATCATCAATCTTTAATAAATGAATGATCAGTGATAAATGAATGAGTGTGATAACACTTCAATCCCTTAATCGACACAAACGACACCCACGAGAACAGTTGGGGTGGTGACAAAAGTATTCTTAACGCCGTTACCACGTTACACTTACTTAGGTTAAAAATAAACATATTTCAGAACAAGATGGAGTATCAACAGACGTGGTTGTGTCGGTGTCATCATTGAAGGGCAAGCAGCCAGCGAGCGGTGGCAGCAAGGTGAAGAAATCCAAGTCGGAACCGGCGCGCGCGCGCTCCTCCTCGCTTCAGCGGTCCTCCTCGGGCCAGCTGGCGGGCGCGCGGGACCGCCGCCGCTCGCGACTCGACCTCTCTTCGCCGGCAGACATATAACACGAGATGAACATGGCCTGCATCACCTCTAACATGCCTGGCTTATTCTACGAGAACGAAAGGGAAACTGTCGCGAAGCAACCCCGCCGATATCGCCCGTTCGACGCACCGGCGACCTCACAAGAGGCGGGGTGTACGTGCGGCCAGTGCGAATCGACCTCAGAAACTTATACGAAAATATAAACTGGAAGTGATTTATGCATCTGTGATTAAGATATTTAAATAATGCAATTCTTGTATGACATATAAACAAATGTTGGATATTAACTTGTAAAGTGCGTGTTTACCGAAATCTTTACCGTAGAGCGTACTAGTTGTACCTACTTGATAATTAGATCGTATACGTAAGATTGTAAACATCTAGATTTGTACAAAATGGATTGTCACTCTTGCACATGTAGTTGTTTATATATGACCAGCCAAATAGAGAAGTAATGTAATATATTTACTTACTTTTCGTACTGTTTTCGTAGATTCCAAGTAAGAAATTAATCCAGTGCATTTTAGAAGTGTCTTGTAATATTGTAATTAGACGATTGCACGATAACATTCAATTGTTCTCAATATGTCTCGAGTATCGAAGCGGTAGTATCGACTTGTTCTGAAAACATGATTCCTTTGAAAATACTAGGTTAGGAAGAATATTTATACAATGCCTTAACATTTTATTGCTTTTACTGATACGCAAAGGGGCTGTCTGGCTTAAACAATTTGAGAACTTAATGGTCATATATGCAAGCCATTCACAGTGCATTCACCTTCTCGAAAGTTTAGCTTTCTAGTATGCGTACCAGCATAGCTATGTCATGCTTCCGCCGAATATTAAAATTCGCACCAACGTTCTATAGAGTCCACTTTATAAGCAAGCATTTTATAACACGATACGATTGATAATAGGGCCAGATGTCCTGGTTACGACAGAGTAACAATACTTAACTATTGTACTCCTATCCGGCAAATCACTGCCGAATGTAGTACGCGGTACTTAAGAAACCTAGGTTTTTGTTATAGGTACATTACTGGTTACCTACATAACTGGTTAATGTAGCCCGTAGTATGAATATAAATAAATGTACATAAAATCGGTAAAAACTCCTTTATTTAATTTTAAACTGTAGGGTAGTATTGGGTCTATTTCCGAAACTGTACTATTTCCTATTAGAATATTACGAGTAAACTAATAGCTGTATAAGATTATTGTCGTCATATTGTACAGGTTGCCAAACATTCTCGTGGTGGAAACAAGGAAGAATTTACACCTAAAGCAGACTGAGCACCATCGCCGACACAGTAACCTGAGCATTGAATCTTTATACGGATTGTAATGTCTAAGTGCCACGAATGGTCCGCTAGCTGTATTCACGTTTGTACCTATTAATTAACTAACAAAACTAGCTAGACGAGACGGTCTGGGTCAGATCGAAAACTGTAATACTATTTCTCTCTACATAGCGATAATGACATAATTGTATGGTTAAATATGGTAGAATAAAATTGTCACCTCTTTTGGGATGTCATTCTTGTCTCACTTAAGTACCCACCACACTCAGTCCGCTTAAGGTGTAATTTGGTTACATAAAGTTTGTAAATATATACCTAGCAAAGAGTACTTAGTAATTGTAAAAGAATTGTTCAATCGACGTAATCTGATTTAGGAGATTTAGCATTATATTGGATCACTCTTTGTGTACCTAATGAAAACCACAGTGAGCTACGGAATGCATTTTTAATATTTATATTTAAATGTACAGTGTCATCAACAAGTACTTCTCAATTTTTAAGTATAAGTTTTTAGATTTTGCAGCTGTATATGTATATATAACTACCTAAACAAAGAAATAACACTGTAATGGCGTTCTTTATATTGAGGTACCGTCTCACACAAAACTATAACGCCGTTGAGATTCGTTTGTATAATACATGACTTTAACATTTGTACTTGTTAGAACGGGATGACGTTTTATGAACAAGAGGTTAGTGTGTACAGTTTCTGAAATTTAGGTATACAACTGTAATGTAGGTACTTATCCGTCTGATGTGTCGTTTGAAAGAGTCCCAGGGACTTGCTTGTTTATGTAATTAAAATTATTAGACAATATTATTGTAAATTAACTTCGGTAGTATATAATAATAACAATGAAAATATAGCAATAGCTAAAGAATTAAAATATTGAGCCGAAATCTGCTATTAATGGTAAATAATGTACTTACTTAAAATTAAACGAGTTTAAAAAACTCTGTTATAGGTTAGTGTGGATTTCTTTCAGATTCATTGCTAGACTTATTAAAACTTAGAGTCATGTACCTGTTACAATAACGAACCAGGAAGTGGAAGTATCGGACAAGGTACAAATGTATCTTTGATAACAATAAGTTTAGGTTGGTGATTAGCAGAGGTCGGAGTTTAAGCGGCAAAGAAAAAGACTGTCACTATGTCAGTACTTAGTGTTGGAAATGAATTAATCGACATTGATTGGATAGTTAATAAAAAAAAATCGTGGCCATAATTTTCCAATAATTTATAATCATTCGTGATTGTTATCGTAAGAAGGAAAATAGCCAAGTAAAGCCTTGTATGAAATTATATTGGCGTTGACCAATTTTAGAAACGAATGGTATTATAGGATTGTAGGTACCGACTGATGCGCAATTTAAAAAGTGGGGTTTTTTGTAAATACATACTTAAAGGGAGGCGATTATGGGCATTTACCTCCTAATGCGTTTATACGCATAGCTAATAGGAGAGGCCTACGTCCAGCAGTGGACTATCATAGGCTGATGATGATGATGATGATACTTAAAACCTAACACTAACTTTGTATTCATCAGTCTATAGACCTAAATACATAAAATAAAGTAAACGTTTTACAGTGACTAGTAAAATTGAGTCGTGTGTTTGGGCCTGAATATTCCGACCTCTGTTAATAAAAGTTGCTTTAAGTGAAATGTTAAGGGTTGGTTCCTGAATTTACCTGCATCTTTATGACTGGGCCTTATCATCGTCTACTATGTACCTTAGTAAGTGGAAATGTAGCATGATACCACATATTCCTTCATTTCATATCACTAGGCATAAGTCCACAGAATTCTCTTAACTACTGTTATTAGTCATTGAAAGTTTATTACAAACATACATCAAGCGCAGCTTGTATATATTTATATTTTGTGTGTTTGTTATTAATGTTTAAGCCAGATTATTGTACTTAAATCATCCATAAAACTACAGAACCCTAATAAACCCGCTACATACAATCACGTGTATAATTGAGACTTAATTGTCCTGTCTTGACCATCACAAGTAAAATTTCAATACAGTTCTACATTACACAGCACTGATTTATAAATTGTATGTTTATTCAAGTGTGAGAAATAAAACTTCAGCCTGTTACTCTGAAGTTGAAGAAATATTTCTGCGTGCATGACGTACGGAACGCAGGCGTTATAAGGTAGTTCTATGCGATTATTCCGTCGCACACATCAAGTCATTACCATTCCTAAATTATTGACGAACTGCGTATAAATAATGGAGTCATTTTCGGTTATCTTGTAGCAGACGCGTGTTTGTCTGCTATTCTGGCATAATAGTCTCGTTTGCTTTTATAAAACGGAAAATAAAGTGGTGATGGTAATGAACAATAAAAACGCGTAAAAAAATCGCATAGAAACACCGTAAGGATATAAAACGGCCCCTGGCTACGTTAACATCGCGAGCCGGCAGACGCACGAGCGAGTCGCCGACTGCGACACCGGTAACTAGCCAATTAATATCCTCATCCCTCCGTGCCTGTCCGTGATCCTTCCAAGTATAAATATAGCTCGTCCAGGCTGCAAGATCCGCTCGGTAAATGCCCATTGTACTCTGAGATGTAGTTTAAGTGCCCCGCTGATCAGACGTGTCACTACCGAATCGAATCGGTGCAACATGTCGTCGGTCGTATACTTCGACTGGCTGGACTACCTAGTGTTTGGAGCCATGCTGCTCTTATCAGCACTAATTGGGATTTACTTTGCTTGCTTTGCAAGCAAGAAACAGAACACTACGGCAGAGTACCTGATGGGAGGCAAAACTATGGGCATGTTCCCAATTTCCATGTCGCTAATAGCCAGGTAAATGTAGTAGTACTTAGTCATGTCATTCAAAAATTCTATACTCTAAAAAATCAACAAAGTTAAATAATGTTTTCCTGTTGCAGCTATGTATCCGGAATTTCCCTATTGGGACTGCCCGCAGAAATGTATACATATGGAACACAGTTATGGGCTGTAGTATTTTCAGAATGGGCGGTATCAGTTGCAATAGCTTTTATTTATCTTCCCGTCTTCTATAATTTGCAAATAACGTCTACATATGAGGTCAGTTTTTACTAAAGTCCAATTACAGGCTGCATGTACTTATTACCCAATTCAATTTTATCCAATCCTGGTCACAATGTTATGAAGCCTTCGACTAAAATGATGAAACGAACAATTATTTTCAGCCCTCATGTTAGCTGTCCTTTTCTTTTATATCCCCCGGTGAAAAGGATGGTGATCATATTCCTCTGACGGATATATTTATCCGAGGAATGTGAAACAGGCCGTAAAACATAAAATGCTTAGTTCGTGTGTGCCAAAGTTAGCGACAAAACTACTGATGGAACTTTCATACCTGTAAAAGACGCGCCTAGCTACTTAAGTACATATATGTACATAAGTGTATGTGACCCGAATGTCATAGGCTTCATAATTTACTGACTCTGTGAGATATTACAACTATACTTTGTTTCCAGTACTTGCGCCTGAGATTTTGCCACAATGTTAGGCTATTGGGTTCTATTATTTTCATCGTCAAGATGATGCTATACATACCAATAGTCATCTACGTGCCTGCTTTGGCATTTAGTCAAGGTAATTAGCAATTTATTAAATCAGTAGTTACATTATTTATAGTGGTTGGATGCGGAGAGCTGAGGACCTAGTATGGTGGCGCGAATTGGGGAAGGCCTATGTCCAGCAGTGGATGACTATGGGCTGATGATGATGATGATGATGATGATGATGATGATGATGATTATTTATAGGTATATAAGATAATAACTAAGAATAATAAATACCTACAGCCGTCTATAACAAGTAGGTACCTATGCAGGTATAATACGAAACAAATTGCGTATGAATAGTTAAGTAACAGCAACATTTACATAAAGCATAATATAGTTATGTAGTGGACTATTTGGATAGAATAATGATCTTACTATTGAATTATCTTAATCTTACTTTTTTCATATTTTTTGTTTCGTGACAATCAAAATTTTCCTATTTTATTATGAAAGTAAAAGTTAACATATGTATTCTGTCATGATGGTTTAAGTTCATGATGCTTACGTCAAACTTCAGCTACAATTTCCAAGACTATGATATATTCATTTTATAAGCCATTGATCAAAATTAAATTGGAATAAACAAGCTTTGTGTTCGCACCTAACCAAACAACTGGTGACACCGTCGCATTTTCGACAACTGCTCAAAACCTGCGGCCCTACCGCGAAAAACGAAATTCGTAAATTTCGAGGATTGGTATCTCTCACTCTAATGACGCCTTCGTTGGAGTGACAGAGAAAAATCCTCGAAATTTACGAACTTCGATTTTTGCGGTAGTAGGCCAGTTTTAGATTTTTAGTTCTCGTCTTATCGTTTTCAAGTAAATAACTATTTTGATTGTTTGTAAATAAATAATTATGTACAAATTTGATCTGGCTCTACAAATACTATGCCACTTGTGCATCTTATTTTTTTTTTGTGAATCAGTACATACCAGTTTTTGTGTATACTTTGCAGTTACTGGGATCAACCTTCACTTGATCACGCCTATCGTGTGCATCGTCTGCATATTTTACACTACTGTAGTAAGTACAAATACTTTCATATGAAACATTAATTACTCTTGATATTGATACATCATGAGAATCAGCCATTAGTGAAAAGAAATTACCTATATTACTTGGGCTTATTACAAATATTGGAGCTAATTCAGAGTGCTAATGCAGTATTTAGTACTTCTATCTAAATATATTGGAGACATATTTCTTCACACTGAAGTGTTTCAACACACTTATGAGCACATAACCTACGTGATATAAAATAAATTAGACTTAAATCAAAGCGATACTTTTGGATTTGAATTGTTTGAATTCAAAACGCACGCAAGAAAGGTCTAATGAAGCAATTTGTGTTAATGTCTGCAACGGATTAAGGTCGAGCGTGTCACTGATTGCAATAAATGTCCCCGTTTTCAGTGGACTGGATGAGCATCTTATTACTCAATTTATCTTTACGGACTATTATGTCCCGGATTTTGATAGGCTTGCGGGGGTATAGATCCAACACGTAGAACCCCTTTGGAGAAATTTGCTGTGTTGTACGCCTGCTGTAACCCATTAACGGACACAGCAATAGATATCTGTGAAACGGTACCAGCAGGCGTATAGAAAGAAAGTATTGAAAATGAAATGGAAAAGGCTAATGGGCTATGGTACATATGTACCTAATGAAAGTTGGATGGGACAAAGATGGAGCTATAGAAAAGAGGCGCCTTAACAATTATTAGTATTACTTTTTTTATTAGAACTAAATGCAGAAAAAAGTGACAGATCGTAATGTTCTTATTTTGATGCTAATTATTCACATTTTTATCTTAATGTAGATTTTCTTAATATAAAAAAATAAACTACTCTGAAAAGATAGTCCCTGTAGGTAAATAAATCAAAAGGTAAAGGTAATTTCCGTCAGTAATTTTCAAAATCTGTTTGGGTAAACTCATCGATTAATTTATGAAAATTTAATAATTGGTTTCAGGGAGGACTCAAAGCAGTCGTGTGGACTGATACTCTTCAAACAATACTTATGTATTTTGGCGTTATATTCGTGCTAATATATGGCACATGGAGGCTAGGCGGGATGGGAAACGTCATCGCTATTAACGAAGAAGGGGATCGACTGGAATTTTTCAAGTACGGCCATCAATGTCATTATTAAACATGATTATGTTCAAACGACAAAGAAGTTTTAAAAAATTGAATTTGAACTCCTGTCTATAGGTACTGAGCATGGCCCAGACACATTGCTTGTTGGCGAACTGAAACAAATAATTGAATGTCACAGACGAAGTACAAAGCCTATAACAATCTGATACATTGTCACAAGAGAGCACTTGATATTTCAATGTCAATCACTATACTTCTGATATTGTTGTTATAATATTACAATGTCAATCCGTGTCCTCTCTACTTCCGTCTCGGTAGTTATTCATGCAATTTATCTTTTTTATAGTCTTTGGTTTGAATTAGGGAGTTATGGTCGCCTGTATTCAAATATAAACCTTTTTCCCCTAGTAATAAGTTCTGAAGCGTACATATAGCGGTTTTCTTTAGATTGAAATGTACCCATTCGAGGACTAACATACTTATAGACTTTTTTTTAATTTAATAAGAAAGTATATACTTCGAATCATTGTCCACCCGGCGGCTGCGAATATTAATACAACATTAGGTCGTCCACTTTTGCACCTAATATTTAACGCCCGTAGAATTGGTAAAACAATGTCATAGTTATATATTAAAAACTGTCCAAAAGATCAGAATAGAAATTTACTCTAATAAGCTGACGCAGGTAGTTTCCCTCCAGAGCCCGACTTATTTTTCCACACTGTATACACATGGCAAATCTAATTTTAGCATGGATCCCGATCCGACTATAAGGCATACGTTCTGGACAACTGTATTTGGCAATTTCTTCAGTTGGCTGGCATCGTGTTCCGTCAATCAGGCGATGATGCAGAGGTGTCTTGCCTTGTCATCATTGAAAAGAGCTCGAATGTGAGTTATGTTATTTACTTATACGAGTATTTGGATATTTGTTCATGATGCATATATTTTCATATAAGTAGCGATTGAGCAAAGACGTCCCACTTTGTTGCTTGCTATAAGTGCACTTAGACGTTTAATTCCTATAAAACTTCAAGCCGATTCCGTCCTTACGGTCACCGACAAAGTGGATTACTGTTACTACTTAAATTGCTCACATACTTCTAATTGTACAATCGCCGATTAAGTTAATTTCTAAGTAAGTACCTATAGTGTAGTAAGTACCTGTAGGGGCCGAGGAGAAGTTTCATAAGTTGCGAAACTTACATAGAGAATGTTCTCGGCAATTGAAATTTTACAATCAATTTAATCATACCAAAACCATTGTAAATACATGCCTTTTAAGGTATATTTTATGCCTTGTTTACTCAATTGTGAAATACAATATTATTCATAACACTTTTTTATAAGTTCTTATGGAAACATATTCTCAAAGAGAACTTACCTACCCTTAAATTCTCATGAAAATTCTCGGAAATTTTCCGAGTATATTCCCGCAATTTTGAGAATGCTCTGCAACTTGTAGGTATAACTATTGCTAAGTGGGCTACACAGCAATGCTTGATGAGCTCATACGAAACAAGACGACAATGTTCTCAGATAGTTGACAAACTAAATTTTAATGTCAGAAATCCAAGGAAGTGTTCTTACTATTTAGGTACCACTTACAATTGAACCTGAACAAGTGTGGAGCCTAATAAAAAAAAACATTATTTTTTTGAGCATTTGGGACACGTATTATTATTGCACGCATCAGTTGATTTTCCTAAAGACTAGCGAAAGGAAGAATCTTCAGGAAACGCGGCAAGTCGGATTACACAGTCACAGAAGCTCTCAACAAGGTAGACCAAAAGAGAATGGTTCAGATCACGAAGAACCATTCCAACGGTGCAGAGCAATGCTCATCTGAGATGCCAGCGTTGGCCTTCCAACAGTTACCTAGCAAATAAAAAATCGTATGGAAGCCCAATGACTCAATGGAGGATTAGCGATTTTTAGATACTCTTGAATATTTCTGTTTTTCACTGTTTATATCCACTTTATTTCCATAGCACAATTTTCATCATGGCCGCTGGTATCTACACGATTGTCAGCCTCTGCTGTTATACCGGGCTAGTGATATACGCGACCTTTGCAACCTGCGACCCATTGCAGACGGGCGCTATCCGGAAGAGCGACCAGCTGCTGCCATATTTCGTGATGCAGCTCACAGGGTCCATACCCGCTCTCCCGGGAATCTTTATGAGCGGAGTGTTTAGTGCTGCATTGAGGTAAGTCACGGAAAGTTAACTTTAAAGCTTTCGTTTTCACAATTTACTTTTACCTAAGGAAACTACTACTCGTACTTCCCACTAAATATCAAAAGGTCCCAAGTACTTATGATCTAAAACTAACCCGAATGAATATTTAGCTTAGGTCGAAATATCTTAATGGGAGGATTTTTATTTTGTTGCAGTATTTTAATAATAATTTTTCTACACAGAATTGCGAGCTCTTTCGATCCTCACTAGCAGAAAAAAGTGTCCCGAAAATTCCATACATTTTTTTGTCTTCCACTGAGTTACGGTCGAAGAAAGTGAATGAAAAATAGTAACTCAATGGATTTTTTTTGGGACACTATTTTATTTCTATCAGGATCGAAAGAGCTCGTAATACTGAGTAGAAAAAATGTAAAAACATCAAAATTTGGAAAATTTTAAAAACTACAACAAAATAAAAATCCACCCTAATAACGAAAATTGATTATCACATATGGAAGAAGAACCTCAAATTGAATCGAATATACATTGTGGGTGACATAATTATTTAATTTGGCTATAACTAATAGGTACCTAATTACTCTTTTAAATTGTATTACGGAGATTTTACTGTAAGTTAGGTTAGTTTTTAACTCTATAATATTTCGGCTTACAAATTGTTTACTCGCAATAAAATGAATATTAATCATCAAGATTCTTCTTATATTTTAGTTCAATGTCAACTGGATTAAATTCACTCTGCGGCGTTATTTTCGAGGATCTTATTCGACCTGCATACAATAAACCGATATCAGAGAAAACTGCCAGTTTTATCATGAAGATCATCGTTGTTGTAATTGGTAATAAAATGTATTCGAATATTTAGATACAAATTTACTTCACCCTATTCACACTCTGGATAAAGGATAAAACGATTGATAGTCACATTTTATTGCATGTCACTTTTATGGAAAGTTTCATTATGAAAGTAAGGCTTTGAGTAGTGTCGATCCTCAATTACGAGTGAAAGTCTAGCACACAAAGTAAAATAGATAACGGTTGAGTTGTTTATAATTATTTGACAGGAGCCATCTGCGTGGTGCTAGTGTTCTTAGTCGAGCACATGGGAGCTCTGATCCAAGCCGGTAAAAGCTTGGCTGGAATCACGGCAGGCAGCTTACTTGGATTGTTTTCCATGGGCCTGTTTTTACCTTGGACTAACTCAACGGTAAATAGCATTTCGTTTTTAATCATCTATGACGCTCCTGGGAACAAATATCATGGACAAAAAGAACCGCTTTAGGATTCAAGTTTGTGGTCCTTGTTAACTGTTTGTACACTTGCATAAGTCGTAAAGGTGGACACCGTTGAATTTTTGTCTGAAAATAATATACTTAGAGCTGATTTTTCAATCCCCAAATAAACATATCCGTTAGTTAAAATGATCACCATCCTTTTCTAAAATCATTAGTCAAAAAAGGACAGGGCTAACATTTATTTGACAGGTACTATTAACTGGGGATGGAAAAATCAGTCCTTAATAAAATAATATTTCATGCATGGGAAGAAAATTTGAATACTTTATTTTGCCTAAATTCCTTCACTTACTCTCGTCTTCAATATCGTCTTACCTAGGCTACATTTTTAAACACAATACTTCATTTTAAATATTTCCTATGGCATTAGAATATATATTTGTTGTTATTAGTGATTGTATTTATAATTTTATTATTGTTTTTTTTATATATGCATGATATAATAAAGCTACGGGTCGTATTGAATATGATATACATTCATATAACTTACTTGTTACCTTGTAACTGCACATTTATATTATTTTAACAACAAACGGTACTTAATCGCGTAAACTTTACGTTTAATATTTCGAGACTAGGTTTGTCACTAGGCCTACACACAACACTCCCAACCTCCAATGGCTTCAAAATGGATGTCTCACCACGCTTACATTTGTAAATCACTAGATTTTACACTGATGACAAGGAATCCTCCTAATTTTGATTGAAATTCCGATGTTTCTTAATTTCAATAAATTGACGTAAGAGCTCGATCCAGTGGTTTACGCGAGCGATGGTCGATTATGTCCCGTTTGCCGTTAAAGTTGGAGTGATTACTGCACATTGCTTATTGTTTTGTATTATTCATCAACTACTTTTATGTCGTTGCGCTTGTAAAAACCAACATGTGGTGGATTTTAATTACTCGTAATTCAATTAATACTCTTTGTCTATAGTTGCTAGGTTACTATTTCAAAGTCATAAATCAATCACATAGCGGATTTTATAGGCGCAGCGACGTAATATGATTTATCGATAAACAGTTATATGTAATTTAGCCTATTTGTCGTTCCTGCGTGCCATAAAAATATATATTTAGGTGTAACTAGGGTATGAATGATTCTATGATTTCCGTTGTCTTACTTTTTTGTTTCTCGACTGCGTCGACGCTCTCGCTACAGAAAAAAACATGCTAGGTGAAATGTAGTTACGTTGGCTTCTAGATCATTCCTCTTAGTTTACTATAATTTGTTCGTTACAGGGGGCCCTCGCAGGTGGTTTAGTGTCTACCATGTTTGTCGGCTGGATGTCCATCGGCACGCAAGCCGCGATGATGAGAGGGGACATCGTGTTTCCGACGAAGCCCGTTTCGGTTGCCGGTTGCGATGCAAACTTCACACAGCCGACTTCACCCGTATCTATGCCTTACGTCGTCGAATTTGATCGGTACCCAACTTAATATAGCTTGTTAAGAATACTATTTAATAAGGAAAACTTATCCTTGTAATATGTACCTGCAACGTACCTTTCAGCACTCGCACAACGGTTTTGTAGGTTTCATAATAGATTTAACGATGATTATAATGAAAACTTTGATTAACCGTGTATCACTGAACAAATGATTGTCAACAGGTCGGGGACATTCTTCCTGTACAGATTGAGCTATTTATACTACACATTCGTCGGGATGATTGTCTGCGTTATGGTGGGCGTCGTAGTGTCGTATTTCACGCAACCGAATGATCCTGCGATGGCAAGTGTCTACATTTATCCTATTTAGTTAATACATGTGTAAGATTCAGAAATAACTGTTTCAATTTGGACTGTTTTAAATATTAAGTGGGCGAATCTTCGAGCGTGTTGACCGCTAAGTTCAAATGTCATTGTCGTACGTTCTAGTGTGCGTCATCCTCATTACTGTATAGATGAAAAAGTGAAGAGAATTAAGCTTCTGTTGTGTGTAGTTGTAACCTATCCATATATAAGCATTTGTTTTGTTTGTGTTCGCATTTCAAACATGTACCTATTGTATATTTAAATAAGTAGGCCACTACAACATACATCAGGTGGCCTATGGTGGTCACTTAGCCAGGGGTTTACCGCTTATCTTAGGTTCTACCCGTCACTTTTGCATTTTGTTACAACGTGACGGTAACCACCATAAGGCTACAAGTGTAATTGTTAAGTTTTTTTACCTATAAGTAAACTAGATAACAAATTTTCAAACTAAACTCCACCTAGGTGTCTTTTTAGCTCAATGTCAAGAAAAATCGTATTTAAGACATTTTTTATAAATGGATTTTTGTGTTTCTATTTAGTTCATCATTAATATCCTTTATTTTACAACTATCGACATGGATAAAAAATGTAGTCACACCACCCATATTGCGTGTCTATTGTTTCGAGGTGAAATGAATCGGCTGTTGCGGATTTACTAGTTATTAATACTGAAGTGAGTTACGAATAGAAGTGCGAGTCAACCACCTTATACGTTAATGCTCAGAAGCAAGACATGTCATTCATGTTCTTATATAGTCTTGGAAAACACCTATAGATGTTGTATGTAAGGTCCACTTATAAAATTGTTGTATACAACCCTGCCACAGGTGCATCGTGACCTCTTGACGCCGATGATCCACCGCTGGCTGCCACCGCAGCACCCGTACTGCCGGCGGCCGAGACTCACGCAGCATGACATAGAGCTCAACGCACGCGAGATGGCGCATCTGCGTACACATGCGTATCCTGTAAGCCCTTTCTTTACTCTACCTATACACGGTGTTACGTCAGCATTCCGAAAGATTTTAATGCTGGATTCCTGACCATATTTAGAGTCTTTAATGTTATATAAAATTTTCTGGATTCGGCTTGGTTTCAGAGATAATCAACCTTTTTTTCGAAATAAGTTTTTCGACGTAACTCGTCATTTAACTTCTTTTGGATTACAATGCTACCACAATGTGTTCTAATATTACCACACCTTTTGCCTGACAATCAAAAAATACGAATAGACTTGACGAAATAACCTCTACTACCTAAAAAAAACAATTGAAAAAAATAATTTAAACAAATTGTTGTTATGATAAAAAGTACTGGAAATGTTAAAAAATATTAAATCCGGCCTAAAAAAAAAGAAAAAAAAATTTTTTTTTGGTGGAATTGACATTAGGACTCATAATATTTTTTGTTTATTTTGATGTCTAGAATGCATAGTTAAAATCTTTCGCAATGCTCGCGTAACACCGTGTATAGCGTCGGGTTAAAGGCAGAACCAACTATTTCCTTGAAGTTGGTTTTGACAAATCGTATTTTATGTCAGTGGCATAGAACACTATTTGCCAAAAGATGTTTTACCGAAATAGTTGGTTCTGCCTTTAAGCCGGCGAATTTAGAATATATCACAAGCTGAAGGGTGAGGCGCTTAAAGTGTAGAATTATATAAATTTTCTGTATAGATAAGTATGTAGTCGAAATATTTATTCGCATTCGCTTTGCTCTCACTTTTCGCTCGTGATGTTATAGAATGGAATTTAATAGTTATAAAGAGTTGTATAAAAGCACCAAAAGGACGCTTGCTTAGACCCAATTCGCTGGATACTGGTCTGTCGGCTATATAAACACAATGTCTATCTGACACTGTTAGAAGAATGCCTCTTAGGGTGGCCGGTTTTTGGGTAAATCAACTATTTCTATTCTATTCCATCACCCAGGGGACACAGTTTTAAGATGAAACTATAGTACCAACATTGACAGTGGATGAACAAGGCCACATAAACAAGGCCTTATAACCGTTTCAAAAATGCAATTACTTATTGTTAATTTAAAACTAAAAATTTGTGATTCGTGAGAGTGATTAGTATAATTGAAAATGTTTTTTTTTTTATAGAAGGCTACTGGAGTTCGGGATCCTGGATTTTTCTCCAACAATAACAGTGATTCTGCCAGGTCACGCCCTTCTTAAGTCAGAATTAATTATAATTATATGTAGTATAGGTATGTATTCTAGTTTAAGTTTCATTATATGTACAATACTGTAAATTAACAATGAAGTTGTTTATTATTAATACTGTGTTTGATTCATCCTTAATTATTTTAAATAGATACATACCTACCTAAAGAATTAAGTAGATGTCTTTTGAATGTTCTCCTCTTTAGGGCTTGTTGTCCATTAATCACGTCATACTGTATAGGGGGAGGGGGAGTTAAGATAAAATCCAATTATCACCATATCATCGGACAAATCACGTGTAATTTTTTATTACTCTCTTCTGAACGGCTATAAAACTAGTAAAAAAATTTTTTTTAAGTTGCATTATTTACATATGACCAGATGTCAAACCCTAGCCCGAAATCGTCGTGCGTACTGCGCGGACATTTACCTCGCAGTTTGCAAAAAAGGTAGCTTTTCCCATCATGTGTGCTTAATAATAATGAAAAAAGTAAGTAAATTCAAGTGTTATTACCATTGATTTAGAATATATAAGTGGATCCCCAAACAGCTCAAAAAAATGGCCCCAAAAAATGGGCTGCAGAAGTAAATATTGCGGTCCTTTTGCTCCGCTATTCAGTTCTGACAGTTGACATTTGGTCACCTTACGGTATAGCATCATTATTCCTTAAACATAAAAAGTTTCTACTATTTTGCGGTGTTGTTCGCAAATTGCAGACAATTATTGCTCACTTCACAAAGTTTTTTATTCTTTGAGTTTTTTTATTATAGTTTATTGTAAGTGAGCGTTATTAGCTTCAATTGAAACATGATAGAAATGACTTTTAGTGCCACTTTTCTTGGTTTTTTTGTTTGGCTCTGTGCGTCCATTTATTATTTAATGTCATTGGTTATTACCTAAAAACGCTACTGAACTTGGTAATAAACTACCTACACGTCATATTGGCTATGGGCTGAAAATATCACCAACTACGAGTATCACCAAAATAGGCCAAAATGGTATGACGTGATTAATGGACAAGCCCTTATCCGAAAGCTATAATCAAGCTAGATCCTTGGATTCCGATAGAGTACACTGGTTCAAAAAAATATGTTTCTAAAACATTTTAAATACGTCATTTATAAGGGAGTGTTTTGTTTTGGTTTCTAAAATTAATTAAGCACTCTAAACACAAAATTCTTAAAACAGTGTGTCGACGCCAAAAGTACAACGTTTTGTCTACGATGTTTCTTGTTAAACCTATCGTACTAAAACTTTTTTATTCAATAAATTAAAAAATAACAGGTATTCGGTGTGTCCCTCATCGTGAGTTCGATACCCGGCTCGTACCAATGAGTTTTTCAAAAAACTTATGTACGAAATATCATTTGATATTGACAAGTGCTTTGCGGTGAAGGAAAACATCGTGAGGAAACCTGCATGCACATGCGAAGAAATTCCAGGGTGTATGTGAAGTCCCCAATAAGTACTAGGCCAGCGTTGGGACCACGCAAAATAGGCACGTTTGATGTCGAGTTGCGGAAAAATGGCCAGAATACAACAACAACCTCGTCGTGAGGCTCTCATTATATAACCCTGTCCCTAGTCGGCAGTTTCCCTTCAAATACTAGATTTAAGAATTTAGAAGTTCCCTCAATTCCTCACGGGATCCGTCGTGAAAACTGAACTTTGAACATTTGGATAAAACCGTACGTACTGTTAATAAGTTCTGTTCTTGTATTCATCAGCAATTCCACCTTCCCAAGTGTATTTATTTAAAGAAAATGAGTTGATGGAATGGAATTATACAAATTTATTGTATTTCCCTCGATTCTTCATGGAAAGCATCATCAGTACAAAATACGTATACCTAACTACTACAAGCAAATACTTACGTATTTACTTTTGATCATTCAAAAATCCAATGGGTTCAGAAATGTAACATCCGTATAGTTGAGTACCGGAAAAGGGAAATTCGATTTTGTTTCACCAAAGGTTAGCCTTGAATTGTTGTTGCCTTGATTTATGTACCCAAAATCATAATTTTTGCTATTATATTTTTGTAGTAACTATTGAAACATACGCTTTACCAAAAAAAACAAGCACCAACAATTCAAAACAAATTCTCTTTTAGAATTATAACCAACGCGAGACTCCAAAATTATTCCACTTACGCAATTTCGTCTCATAATTTATCAAAATAGCAAAACTGAATCCCGTTATACATAATTATGTACCTACTCACATTTAATTATCCTGACGTCTTATGATGTCTGCCTCTGTCTGCCTGTGACCAGTCAGGTTAATTAATAAATGCATAACGCATAACTTTTCTAATGCACTGGTCTTGATGTTTATGAAGTTTAATTAAAGGATCTTATCTGCTATAAGTATCTCCTTTCACAAGCTTCAAGATATCAATAAATCCGTATAGAGGTTGCCCGCGGAGTAGCTGAAGACTCTTGCAACACCGTATTTAGTCAACTTATCATCATGCTAGCTAAGTGTCTCCTAGCACAAGGGTAAGTTAACTAGACGGGGTCGCAACTTGTACTGAAGAGCTGTGCGGGCAACGGGTCACTGCTATTTCCATGCAAAACCCTGCATTAAATACAACAAGTAGGTCTTACTCCATATGCCTTTGACGTCGGTCGATAATTTTCAATCGATATCAAACCACAGCACAGGTTTCTTCAATCAAGGTATCCTACCTATTTATTCAGGCAAAGAGTTTTCCAATTAGGGCGGGTCGATTTGAAGTTTGTGGCGGACCCATATCAAAGCAGAAATTGTCTATTTTTAACTATTTATGACGTGATGCCAATTACTTGTCATGGCAAATTACACGATGGCGTATTACCTGCAAACAATAACATCTTACTATCAAAGTCAATGATCATTTTGTACGAGCATTGTGACGATAACGTAAGTTAGTAACGTGATTGCCGCTAGCCCTACCGCAAACTTCCAAATCCGCAAATTTTTTCGTTGAAGTGAATTTTCGTTGTTCGCGGTAGTAGGGCTGGTTCAGGCGATTTACTTGACTTTTTTGTGAGCTTTCCAATTGATTGTGATTGAACTCAAGTTATGGCTCAGATTTAACCATGTATTTGCAGCAGCTATTGAAATTACACTTCTAAGCTTCATGAATACATACATACAATAGGTACATACGCTAAATAATATATAAATATTTGAATGGCACATACGAGTATGAACTTTTAAAGTTAAATTAAAATGTAATTCCATTTACACACATACATAGATAGTTTTAATGCATTCTTAATCCTGCCCATAATACATAGGAAAATACTCTACAAGGCAATGAAACGATGTTGGAAAATGATAAACTATATATTTAGTTACTCTAAAACTGTTACATTACATCGTATAATTATTTACATCTTGCTTGACAAAGTTCATAAAATAAAGTGCATTATATTAAACTTACAAAAATTATAAGTAACACGGAACTAATTCGCCAGTAACGAAGTAAGTTTGTGAGATTCGACATTGTTGACACATATTTTAATAATGTATTTATGTACTCACGTCGTATTATTGAGATTGATTGATTGAGATTCAACTGTTTTAGTTATTCAAATCATTTGAGGAAGTGTAGACTTTTGCATTGGCTAACAATAATAATATTTATCATTCGGCAATCCTAATCATACGCAATTTACAAAAATCAGTACTAATAACTATTTTTATTAGATTGCATCTTAAATTGGCACTTAGCAATAAAATTAATAATTCACGGCGAGCTGACTTCTAAAATGCTTACCGAAAGCACACAGTCATGTCGTTCCGCACGCTTGATGCAGCTTAAAGTAATACAGTACAACACACTTGTTATTATCGTTCTGTTTGGTGCCCACACTGGTCTAGGAGTTGAGTTCAGCTCTCCTGCAGGTCCGCACGTTGACCGGGAAGAACACGTTCAGCTCAATGAGCGTGGCCAGTACCAGGAACATGGCATACATAGCCAGGCACGCGCGCCCAACTGCCGCGTCCAACTTAAACTTGTTGAACCAAAACGTCAAGTACAGCATCAGCAGCGTCGAAAGTAGCGATATCGCAGAGTACTCAAGCCCCATTGAGTTAATTTTTACCTGGTAACAATGGTCCATTTTAAAATACAACTTCTTAATTGATAAAATTACAAAAGTAAAGAGATCGCTTCGCATCTTTCATTCACGCATTAGCTACATTCGCGCGAGCTATCACAGTGAATTTTTAAACAAATTTTATTGATCGTTATTAAATTGTCATTCGCTTTAGCAATACTATTTTAAAAGTCTGACCAGATATAGTCCTGGCTCGGCAGGTGTGAGCGATGCCTTGATTAGCCACGGCAGACCCAAGCACAGAAGAATGTCGAAGGTGTTCGAACCAATTGAATTGCTGATTCCCATCGAGCCGTGTCCTGCGTAACAAAAATTGCACAGTCTCGTCATATTCATTGCAACATTGTATTTCCTTTTTCTGAATTGAAGTATAAGATAGTTATCAATAGATATTTATACAACTACCATATCATTAAATATACATATGTATTTACCTTGCTTAGCGACGATAACACTCGACACGGCCTCAGGTACAGACGTCCCAGCCGCTAGGAAGGTTATTCCCATCACGGAATCCGGTATCATTAATGTATCTCCTGTATTGTAAAAAAACTGACATGTATACAGATATACCAACATACATTTGCAGGTATGATATTTCACTTATTCATTTATCTAACGTACCTATTATTGTTATCATCCAAGCGACTACATAGGACAATGATCCAATCCAAACGATGCACATAATGAACGTTAAAGGAAACCAGTTCTTAAAACGTGGCTTTTCACAATCTGGGATCGTGAACAAAAACACCAAGTGGATAGGCCATGTGACGAACCATGTTGTCTGAAAGCATAAGAGATAAACATTAACCTTCTGTAATAATAAAATGACAACCGAGATATATTTTCAAAGCAATAAAATGGCCAAGAATAGTTGAGTCAAAGGCAATTTACTTACATAAATGAATAAAATATTTTTTAATGAATGACGGTCATAATATAAATTCGTATAATGTCTGAAATATGAGTAGGTAATGTAAGTTGTTTTCATAAATACGTGTCTAAGGGTAGCAGACTGTATAGGAAATTTAATAGTAGGCATTCAAGAGTGCTGAGTAGGTACCTAATGTTCTTGAGTGCAAGGTAATTTAATTACAAACAAGTACCTACTCAAATATTCCATAATGTGTACTAACAGTTCTAAAGATTTTCTGCTATCTCAAATGCTTGTAAATCCCTTGTAATTACCTGCGTGAACCAGCTCCTCTTAAATGGGAACTTCCATAAAGAATGTTCATACTCGTCTGCAGCGTGTCTAGTGGTCTCCGGGGGCACGTGATTCGGACTGTCGTCCGCATAAGCAATATCATCACTTGTCTTTTCAATTTCCACGCTGATTACTTTATTCTGGTCATCAGCTTCAAGTGGTTTTCCGCTTTGTTTGTCATTGTTATAATGTGGTATTATAGCTTTGACATTTCCATTGTGCTGACAATGATCTGGTGATTCTATTTTGGTTGAAGTCGAAGTTTTAGTATCTTTTATCTCTAAAAAAATATATGCACTTTTAATGTTTAGTCAGAATACACCTTACTAATCTAAAGTCCAAAATTAGGTAGACCCCGTTACGCCCTGAGTTACAAATTTCACCACTCTTGACATATAAAGACAAAAAAGAATTTATTATGCTACTAAAAACATAATTACTTAGAAATTTCCATCCCATTGCCCTAAAGCTTTAATGCGTGGAATTGCGCACTGAGAAAGTGTGATTAAAAATAATTTGTTTATCTTACCTATGACACTGTCAGACTTTTCGTCATTTTTACTAAGAAAATTCCTCAAGCACTTCCAACTACCTGCAATCAATGTACATGCGGACGTCCTTATTAAATATTTAGATTTATTTTTCAAACGCAATCTCAGACGAGAACGTTACTTTGTAATCCACTTGACTTTGAATTGCATCTTATCATAAATAGATGATTATTGGCCTCACCTTTAGCAAAGCTTTGTATTGATTTGTCGTAGTACATAATGCAGATGTATACTCCATAGAGAAGGACGAGGAGGAAAGCCTCGTACCACAACACGTACTCGTCGTGCATAATACAGATAAGGATGGACACTGTGATGCCATAGGCGAGGCAATCTCTCGTCAATGGCCACCAGTCCAACGGTACCACCTGCAATTTCAATTTTATCATAAGCAATAACATCTTTCACATTATATCGTTAAAAATGTTTGAGACATAATTATATTCGTGCACTTTACTTATTGTGCAAATTGTAAGCGATACCTTGATGTTTATATGCCGATATAATTATGGATATAATGATGTGTTGTCACAGGGGAAATGTTTTCTCAGACTAGCTATAACGTCGTAGGTATGTTATGCTAGAGATAAGAAATGTACAAATGTATTTAGTCAGATATTATATATATCTGACTAAATACAGCCCTCATACAGTCCGGACACAATTAGCTAAAATAGGCTTTATAAAGCGTAGCACGCTTTTCTGTGTAAGATCGTGGCAGAATATCAGCCATTTTATAGCTTGCTGCATCATCATCATACTCATACTCATACTCATTTATTAGTAAAATATAATTACAATTTTACAAGTGTTCATCCTGAACATCACAATTCATCACGCCTAATTGCTGTCACTATACATTGTTATACCTATATTTATGTATTAATAATGCTTACTTTTCTAAAATAGATCAATAAGCTACTTTTAGTTAATAATATTAACTTCACACTAAATCTTTAAAAAATAATTTAGTAAAACCTATCTAATCTAAACCGCCCCGATTGGTTCCCAAAGCATCACGCAAAACGATGCGAATATTTCGCGATGGGCAGTCTCTTTTAAGATACATGTATGCCTACGAACAAATAAAACATGGAAGCCGCACGCCATTCTAAATTGCCTTTCAAAAACGGTCCTGTATTTTAGTTGACAAGTGTCACCCCCTCTTCAATTCATCACGACAATGAATTTCAAAATCAACCTATAAAAACTTAAGCCGCCATTTATAATTAGTTGTGATTGGTCCATCAAAGTTTTCAAAGATGTCTGTTGTCAAAGATGTTGCGCCGAAATATGCGCGGTGTTAAGAAAAGCGCTATGTCCTGCCTATCTTGGCACAATTGAACAATTGCTTTTGGGGGCATTTTTGAGCTGGCGTTAGACGTCCATGTTATATATGGTCGCAGATGTATGCATTTTCCATACCTACTACCACGTAAGTCGTAGGAAATGAATAGAGAACTATCAGGGTAAGCAAATAGTGTGAAGAACGAACCATTCCAGCGCCGATGCCGCAGCAGGCGGCGACGGCAAGGATGTTGAAGACGGCCGAGCCAACGATGGTGCCGACGCCGATGTCGCCCTCCGTGATGAACGTGCCGATCACGTTCACGAACAGCTCCGGCGCCGACGTAGCTGCCGCCATGAACGTGGCGCCGGCCACATCGTTGCTCATGTTTAGCGCTGGAAGTTAATATTGTAAGAGGTTAGCTTTGTAGATAGTTAAAAAGGTATATGGCATGAAACCGTCTTTATGAAATTATCGGGCAAACAGCTTAAAAGTCAAAATAGTGTTTTTGTCAAATCGCGCTAATTTTAAATGCCATCAGATGGATGCGATGCGGGTGGCACAGGACCGAACATTGCGGCAATCTTTGGGGGAGGCCTATGTTCAGTAGTGGGCGTCTTTAGGCTGCTACGATGATGATTATGTCATCAGATATATCGAAGCTACCTCAGTGCCCAAAAATGTCTGAACATGCACTCTATCGATCGACATAACAATAGAGGCCTATTCAGATATTAATTTGTAAACACCCAAGCCACTCCGATAATACGAGTATATAATCTGATTTCTAAATGAAAATCTAAATATGCATTTTATAGAATCTAAATTATATTTTCGTAAATCAGTTACTGATGAGAGCAACGCTGCATGTGGATATCTTGTCTAACAATAATGGGTGTTTCGTTCATTTCATCTGCGTCTCAATTATACTGCATTGGATAGGTATACTGACCGTGACATATTCTGTCGACGGCAGGCACGAAGAACTTGTCGCAGACGACCGCGAGGGCGATGAACAGGTACAGCGATATGAGGATGTGTATCACGACGGCGCCGTGCTGCCGCTGCGACTCGGTGAACAGTTCCGCGGGAAAGTCGTCGATGGCCGGCGGCGTGCAGTTGCGACCTTGGAGGTACCCGTCTGTCAATGTTAACACACGTTGTAAGTTATTTGTTAGGCATTTCTCAGAGCGTATACGGACATCTCATTCATCTGGTCACGTTATTATGAAAGTGGCTGAATGATTTGAGGTTGGTTTTGGTTGTCTTATAGAGAAACGGGTGCTGTATCTGACGACCGAAAATGGTACCAAATGATGCAGCCACTTTCAAAAAAACGTGACCAGACGAATGAGATGTCCGTTTACGCTCTGAGAAATACCCCGTTCTTCAACAACCTCTTAGAACACTCATGGCCAAATAGGTTAACATTATGAAAATACACGAATATCAAAATATTTTATCTAAAACTTTTAATGTAGCTGTTAATGTCCGAAACTTGTAAAAACAGTTTGGCCATAGCATGGGTTAGTATAAATGTTGTGCTGTATGAAATTACGTTAAGGAGTCACAATAAACTATTGTTAGTGAAAAAATAAATAAAAAAGGGTTTTGTTATCACTAATATTCGCCTGAAACGGGAAATTTGAGGCCAATTTTTTGGTACCTAAGGTTCGTAAAAAATCAAGTTATCAGAACAAGGTATTTTATTTTTAGTTTAATTCACGTGCAGTTTTAGGTTAGGTACTCGTATATTTTGTTAATACTGTTTTATCCTTTATTTTAAAATAAATATTTTTTATTGTAAAAATAATTATTAACACAAATTAAAATTAACAATAAAATGAATATAAAAAATGTACATATGTGTCACTAAATAAAACAACCTATAAATCTAGATGTAAAATAAAAATATAGATAAAAATAACCTCGAGATCACAGATCACAGTACGCAGAACTGCCGTCACGAATCCCTTGTTTCCCCCTTGAATTTACTTAGTACAGTATATATAATGCCGGTAAATAGGTTCCGAGTACGAATCCCGGCGAGGGCATTTATTTGTAAGTGTAGCTACAGGGTGTAAGTCTAATACGGGCGAAGCTCTTAACTGGCATTAGCTTACGACATAATAAGTACATTCAAATAACTTTTTCTTAAAATTAGAGCAACAAAATTTTCCATACAAAATAATTCGGCGCGCAATGTAGAGCAACATACGCGAGTTCGGCGCTCGTTGACAGCTAATTTCAAAAGCAGATGACATAACTGCCATGTCAACAAAAACAAATGTTCGTACCTACATTGCTGCTCCGATAATCTTAAAAAAATTCTGTAGGGTCATAATTAAGAGTAACTTAAAAAAAACCTTGTAATTCATGATTACACTAATGAATCCCATGCCTGGTTTAATTGATCGCCCGTATTAGATTTACACACTGTATATGTAATATATATATCTACGAGTATTATACATATACGTATGTATAATATGTATATCGTCGCTTGGTACCCACAATACTACATTTACATACCTATAGGTTTTTTTTAACTTAGTTGCAACTGTCAAACATTAACTGGAAGAGATCCCTTAAAGGGATAAGTTCGCTTTTTTAACTTATTTTAACAATTATTACAGATACCTACCATACCAGAAAATGAAAATATACGTACAGAAAATATACATGAAAATTTGTTAAACTGGCATAACAAGTTCTATTGTAGGTACCTATTGAACAATCTCGACTACCTACGTACATCTCAGCGTGGCGCTTATTAGTAACTGGGTTTGGGATACTTGACCCGAGACGTCGATCGATTGACTTTACCAAATAGTAACCAGTAATTTATTACCCTAGTTCATAAGTAATTAACTCTTTATTTCATTGGTCTATAGCAAGTGGAATAATACTTATCTAGAGCAGAAGAGTATGAGTAAGCGAATCAATAGACTACACGTACATATATATGAGAATCATTCCTTACTTTAAAAAATGTTGCCTTTTCCTAATCAATAATACGATAAGTACCTACTAACGGACGGATGACAATTATTATTTTCACGTTGATTATAATTATAACTTGACAAGGCATGAGTATGAATGGGCTTACAGTAGAAGATGCCCAGGATAGCGCAAAGTGGAGGAAATGTAGCAGGAAAGCGAACCCTGGCAAAGGCCGGGATAACGCTAGGTAGAAGAAGAAGAACAAGGCAAGAAAATTGATTTTGGTACTAATGTAATTAATTTGTCACTGTGTCACATTAACCTCATATATTTTATTTATTTGGGAATATCATATATTTTTACTAAATGATAAAATTTTCTAAAAAGTGTATCCACTTACTTCATTGTGATAAGATGGATAAGACAATTCTTTACATTCGAACTATTCTGTTTTACCGTACAACAAATTTATTTGTTGAGGGTCCTAATAAAAGTTGTTCACTGTAAAAAGTAAAGTGTACGGTAGAGTGCGTACGGGCCACGTCGCTCCTAGCAGAGCTTACCATCAATAACACTTCCTGCAGTTTAAGACCGACTCCAGCAAAGAGCAAACAAGCTAATCGTGGACAAATTGTCTCAAATTACCACAGCAATGCCCTGCTTAACTGGATTAACCGATTTTAGGATTCTAGCTTCAGTTTACGAACGTCTTCGTGCGAGTCTTCATTTAAACGAAGGTCAACCTTTTATCTCGTTAAACACTATCAATCTAATACTTACACCCCATTTATGGTTAGTTGTCTAATCTGGCACTTAACAACTTCTATGCTATAATGCACGGTGTATTACGTAAACTGCAGATTAAAAATAAATGAATAACAAAAGAAAAACATACGTTGACTAAAATACGAACTAAGGTATCTTGGTAGACAAACATTGCAGTTTTAGGACAAAGACGAGAACAACGACGACAGAAAGTTGTTTACGAAATAAACGCCTGATGAATAGATGATGCTAGCTTGTTGGTAGCCTCTGCAGCTGGCATAAAAGAGAACGGCCACATAAGTATTATCTTTATTAGTCAAGCTTTAGAATTGTTCATAATTCGGAAGTGTCAATCCAAGCAATATTCCCATCTCCCACTATTATATTAAAATTACCCTAACTACTGGTTTTGGTGTAAACAGGAGATTTAATTTATTGATTCGCATAATTACCGAGATTTGTTAGAAAAAATCAAGTCACTGTCAGTTTTGAATTTTGAAAGAGTAATCTGAGTATTTCTCAAAAAAATTGTAACGAGAGTTTCCCTTTTTGTTACCAGATTACACAGGGTGTAAGTCTACTACGGGCGAAGCTCTTAACAGGTGTTAGTTTACGGCATAATAAGTACATTCAAATAACAAGTACTTAAAATTTGCGCAACAAAATTTTCCATACAAAATAATTCGGCGCGCAATGTAGAGCAGTATACGTGAGTTAAACACTCGTTGATAGCTAATTTCAAAAGCAGATGACTTAACTGACATGTGAACAAATGTTCGTACCTAAATTGCTGCACCGATAATCTTAAAAAAATTCTGTGGGGTCATAATTAAGAATAACTTTAAAAAAACCTTGCAATCCATGATCACACTAATGAATCCCATGCCTGGTTTAATTGATCGCCCGTATTAGATTTCACTGTATAATAGTTACATTTTTGGTAACAAAAAAGGAAAGTTACATACAAACGTTTCTGAACATTTTGGGATAATGCGGTGGAGCGTGCTATCAATACCGAAGACGGGGTCCGAATATACTACAAACTTTTTGGAAATTGATCACCAAAATGAATTATAAAATACCAATGAAAACTGGCTATTAATATGTAATAAATAAATAATATGAATTAATACAGTACAAAAACTCAAAAAATAATAATTTTGATAAATCATTCATAATTATGCTTACCTACCTACTTAAGTAATTTTGATAGATTACAAGGAATTATTTTTTCTTAACAAAAAATTGGAATGTTCCAATCACGACATGTGACGACTTATTTATTATCTTTGAAAAACCGGTGATGTGTGAGTTATTTTTTACTCATGGACCGAGGGATCCATAAAAACTTCATTGAATTTCCTTACTATAAAAACACATCAGTGAATATCCAATATTGGGCCCGTGCGCGTCAATAGGTATATTTTAGCATTACAGTCAAAGCAGAAATAAACAAAAAATAATAATTTAAATGAAATCTTATGAAATTATACTAAATTAGACAATTCTGGACGATATTCATATTGTAAATAACATAAACATTGTTGTTTTAAATTAGATAGTATCTATTAGCTACTGTCACCACAGAACTAAGATGACAAAGAATGATCGACAACGATTAAAAGCATAACCAAAAACGAAACGCAAGTGTGTGCGTAAATTTGTCTATGTGTGGTCAGGAATAGGGTTGCCTATTACAACAGAGCAATTATCTATCGATGTTTGACTGTTTTATCGACAACATGGTATTTTTTATCTTTGTTTTTTTTGCTATAAGTTTTATAGTACAATATGATTTGAGGGTGTCGAATTACAAATTGCAAACGTGTGTAAACTTATTATCTGGGATACCCCTTAAATTTAACAGAAATAATAAAATTCGTATATTATCAAAAAATCTCACAAAACATAGTAAAGTCCTTCAAGTTTGTTAAGTACACATTCGTATTTAAAATCTCGGACTATGACTGCATTGTAATGTAATAGATTGATTAGGTATGTTTATCGAACGAATATCGATATTGGTAGTTCAACATTTAGTCAAGCTCTAGCGTAGCATGACAATTTATATTTTTACACAAAATATCCTTTAATATTAACTATTGTGATAAATTATTAGCGCCCAGTGATAGGACAACTAACAATTAAGGCTAGAAAGTAATAACTTACACGATTTATGCTACTAAATCGACAAAATACCGTTTGGAAACAATCAACCGGCAAATCATATTTACCTGTGAAACGAGTGTTTGCCGTCATTTTTTCGGTGGGTAACAGGGTAATCCTTTACACTACACGATACCATATCGGTTTAATTATTTGTGTAAATTTACTTCTTACTAGAATTAAATATAAAATCACTTTTAAATAACAGTCTCCATCGAGAAGGCTGATACGGCTGATATGTCACTTCGAAAGTGGGTACGCTTTAGGGATTGTTTTCCATCCCTTTTGCACTCGTGTAGTAGTCATATGACTGGTGGCTTCCCTTTCACACGCTTCCTTTCTCTATTAAGCGCTAGCGCGGATTCTAACTTTATGACTGTCACTGAAACGGGGTTGCGTACCAATACGTGCGAAATCATTTTTCAATCGGCGACCTAAACCAAAAGCATACATTTGGGTTATCTGGGCATGTGCTTGAGGGTCAAGAAATACGATGAAGCGACATAACCTATAACGATTAAAGTTCGAATGATTTGCCATACCTCTGTTATGACAATGCCGTAGAAAAAAATCGTGACCGTAAGCAGATTTTCATGCTCCGATACCTAATCTAGTAACTGGAGTTCGAGGCCAAAGAATCTACGAAAATATTGCCACAACAATGAAATGTTCTTACAATAGTAAATCCTTATTTTCTAAAAACAGACGTTGAGATATGTTATTTATTGGTAATTTTGAATTCTTTAATTTATAGAAACAATATTATTTACTTATTTTCACGTAAATATAAGATATTTTAATGAAAACTTAATTATCCTCAATTATTAGTAACAATGTTGGTATTGCGCTGGTATCACCTCAGGCGTTAATAACATTTGGTACAGCAATTTAACTACACATAAATTAAAAGGTAGGTATGGTTAAATTACTAAGTAGTATAAGTACTATACTATACTATTACTAAGCAGTTTTAACCCGTAATTTCTTTCCCATAATTTTCAGGCAGTAATAGTATAGTATAGTACTTATACTGCTTGGTAATTTAACCATACCTACTGTCTTAAAAAATATGGCACGCTGTCGTATGTGTTCACTGGTAATTCAAATTATTTTTAAAATAGGCTTTGAAATATTGGCTCTTATCATTTTAAGTTCTTTACAAGAAAATTTTGTCATATCAATGTTAGTTAAGAGAAAAGAAAAGTTTTTAGGTATTTACGTGTTTTTAAGAAAATCCTAGTTGTGACAGCCATATTAAACAAAAAGGCGTACAAACATTACACAGGTAGATAATGTTTTTATTAGGAATTACTTTAAATTAATTAATTAAATAACAAAAAGGTTGTGAAAACCTGACAATTTTATTTGACAATGTCATAAGAGACTTTGACGGATTTGACAATAACGCATCTGTCGTAGTTTCGTTGGCCTCGAACTCCAATTACTAGTTGGCGGGTGCACCAAAGTTCATTTATAAAATAGCTCTGCTAGCGGATTTTGTTTACTTTCTTAAAATTCGTCAATGATAGTTGTTGTTCGATGAATATTACACGCGAATGTGTTTTGACTCACATCGACATTTGTATTTGTTACAAAGTAAAAAATAGACAGAAATATAATTACTTATGTTCAGTCATAATACTATTAACACATAAATACGTTTTTCTAAATCTTTGACAACTTAAAATTGAATGCCCCACAAGATATTTAAAAATGATATGTTTTTATTATTTGGATTTTATGGGGTTGATTTTAATTGAAAACGTGGTTTAATTAGGACATCAATACGGAATTAAGGCTCAAGACTAATTAATTGAATAATTTAAATTACCTCTACAAATGGAAGTCAATAATACTCGTAATGTCAATTTTGTAATTTCGTGCAAAAGTTAATGATATACATTACATTTAATGTTTAAAATAGCTATGGCCATTAACATTTCTTATAAAAAATATTCAAAAAAATAATGTCTATATTTAAGTAACTAGCGGGTTGCGGGGCATTCAAAATTGTTAGTTGTTTATAGAGTTAAAAAAATGTATTTCTGTTTATGACTTATGTTTCACGCTGTATAGCGCTTTAAAGGACAATAAAATTAAAATAAATTGCGCGTTTTGTTTTCCACACTTTGGATATTTCTAGCTGCACTTTAAACAAAAGTAGAAAAACATTTTTTTAAAGAAGTATTGTTCCATAATATTGATGCTCTGATTACTCACTTATGGGATTAATACTGTAATCAGTATTAATCCCATCTCTCTATGGCTCTATTAACGACATTGAACAGAACAATGCTTGCGAATATCGCGAATAACATGACTTGTTACAATAGTCATGTTATTCGCGAGTAATACGTCAGAATGCATTTTATTTTAGCATGGATAAACGAAACTTTGTATTGAATACTACAAAACTAGGCTCGAACTATTTTCTCTTAACAACCTTGGTAGGGTGAATCTCAATTAGCGCTTAAAAATGTCTAATTTCTATGGTGCTATTTTTTCTTCATATACTCACAAAATAAAACAACATACGGTAAGGTAACAATATTTTGACCGATATAACAGTATTTAGGAAAACAATGATACCAATGTAATAACATTGGTTGTTGTTAACGCGTGTTGTTCAACTAGTTAATAAACAAGTTGAACAACACGCGACCTAACATAATGTTTTAGCAATAGGAAGACGAGATTGAAAAACATGTTTTGTATTACGTTCATTGAAACACCCTGTATAGGCATGAACTAACATTAATTAATTTAGTTTGTTTTTAAATATTCTCAATGTCTATAATGGTTATTTAGGTTGACTTTATTGTTGGTTACGAAACCCTGAAAGATTTGTAAGTTCTCCTCGGAACTTCTCCAACCGCATCTCCCGTACCGAGCTAAAAGAAATTGATGAATTAAGAAACTAGCGGAAGTAGGCATTATAGTATTGAATGATCTTTCTATTGCTTTCAATTCTTCTATGACAACATCCGTATTTACGATTTATTTAGCGTCCTAAGGACCTACTAGTAAAATTTGTTTAAAAAATCCTCGCCAAGATTTAGTATCTTTTTACGGGAAGAATGGAACAGTTTCATAAAAAAGTACGTAAGTAGTAAGAAATAATTTGTGTATTTACATTGAATTTCAATCAATCTATCCGGTCAAACCTAACCTTAATCTAAACAAAATAAACAAAAAACATAGTTGATTCGCATTTGGAAACCGGTACTTAGAGTGTTCCTTCAAATTTTGTTAGAGATGACTTTAGGGGTGCGAACTTTTGTATTTTTTTATTGATCTTTCTAGTTGATGCAGGTCACGTGAGGTCGGAGCTGAACGGTGCTCGCTGACAGCCCTGAGGCGACGATGGCCAATTGACAATTTGCGCGAGTACCGACCGGATGAGGCTCCCCTTCTGACTTTAGGAGCGTCGGCCTAATCGCGCCAAAACATTTACCTTGCCAAGACATTTGCCACCTCGGAGATGTCTTGGAGTCAAAGTTAAATTACCCCGATTTATTTTACCCGAATTATGTCAACACATCGGTACTCACACGAATCTTTACGTCAATGTATTTTCCTAAACATCCGGGTATTTCAGCAAAAAGGTGTTTAATTAATGCCAATGAAAGAGCGCAAAAACAAAAACCTCTTCTAGCAATCTCCCGCTGCTAGAATGACTATGTTGGATTTTTTAATCTGACAGCAAGTCGTAATTTGAATAACTTCAATATAATGAAAACCAGAAGGGTGTCTGTGTACCTATATAAGATGGGTTGTTACACATTACACAATAATAATAATAAAAAATCGCTTTGAACTTATTCAGACCAAAAAACTAATTACTTCTTCTTTGTTACTTATTGTCAATTGGACAGCGGTCCCAGGAGCAACGCAATTGGAAGTATTAATGACAATTAGGGATATAATTGGAGAAGTCATTCATCATCGATAAGTACTTGTGGCGAGCAAGGTCTAGAAATAGCGGCGGTCTCCGCAATTAGGAGCTGGGGCAGGACGCCTGGCTGCTCCTGCTCGCGTGTCACTCATTGGAAAAACAAGAAATGCTCTGAAGTAGGAAACAAGTAATCTAATCATAATCAACTTATAATCTTAAGATGGAGGTTTATTGTTCAGCTCCTCAATACAAGCGATGCCGCTCTGTATTTACTAACGATTGCTTTTTAGGTTACTCGCTCTTTCTGTCGTTGCCACTGTATCTTCACAATAAAAAAATCGCTGTTAAAAAGGTGCGCCCGTAGATCTACGATAATGTGTTGATTTGGCTGCTACGCAAACGTCAGCGCTAATTCCTTTACAAAAAGGCCAACCCGCATGGTAACGAACACTATACAAGTGGTTGCCCCACCCTTAAATAGGCAGCGACTTAAGATACAACGGTAACATAGTTAAATGTAAAATAACTATTCCGTATTTTAGCAATTACCAATAGCGATTCGTACTGCCGATGTTTACCTAAATTCGTTTATGTACACAAATATATTCATAGATCTGCTTTAGATGCTTATTTTATAAGATGCGTACCTTTTCCATTATAGTGTGGTCCTTATTCTTTTGTACTTACGACCATCAAAAAGGAAGCAGTATCACCCTCGAACCCCCTATGTACCAGTCGCAATAGGCGAGGACTGTCCTCAGCCCGGACCGGGAGAGAGGGAGACAAGCACGAACCACTATATTCACTTTCAATAGCAGCCACTCGGACAGCAGATGATATATGCTTCTCCTGCTTCATTTAAGTAATTCACTCCTCTGTAGTAAGTGACCTAGCTATTCACGAGGAATTGGACGCACTTCCGACCTCCTTCCATATAACCTTGTACGTTAGGTAGAGGCACATAACACCGGCCGGTGCCAGCAATGCAAAACACCAGCGGCGTCGAAGTCACCCATCGATGATAAGACAAGACTCGTACCTCGATCGGAGGTATTCATGTTGACGTGGTGTGGAGCGCGGCGCAGGCGACCGAGGGCGTCGCCACTAGCGTCCGAATGCCGGCGCTCACGTTCTAACGGACATAATGGACCCGCCGCCGGAGAGCTCGTCAAAAGAAGAATACGGGGGCCAATTATTTATTTCCATACAATACACGTACGTCGGCCGGCGGTCGGGCGCAGTCCGGGAGTGACTCCCTGCGCGAGCGCGACCTGGCTCGCGTCTCGCGGCTGCGTCTGCGGCCACGCTGAAACCACGCTCTTGGCCGCTCTTCACGTCATCTACTTACACTTCTCTCAATAACATTACTATGATGAAGGAAACCTGTATTTGTGGCCCTAGTATATACAACATCAATCAATATTTTTTGGTACTCTACATTCTGAAATCTAAATCGGTCAGGAAACACGAGCTAATTTAACACAATTAAGTCCACCCGAGCCGTGATACCAATAATCCAGTAGGTCAAATGTCAATTTAGTCGGCCCTTTTTCTTTGTTGTCGGATCATGTCTTGTCTCGTGCCGACACGCAGCTTTAAGTATAACAATTAACTTATTTAAGACATTTGACCGCAGGTATGAATTCGCACGCGCTCGAAGCTGAAGGTACTCGTATTAACACTAGAAATAATTGCTTGTAAGAATCTGAAATAGGTTTCATGACTTTCATGTTATACGTAAATAGGCATAGGCATAGGCATAGGTATAGTGCACAGGCAGGTATATTGGTAATTTTATTAGCCGATTGGACAGATAGGTAGTAGAACAAAAGCAAAAAATTATCATTGCCATTAAATACCCTCGTATTCAATTTAATTTTGAACTCCAACTTAAAACTCAGACTTTAATTTCTACTCTGTCTAACTAGCTTATGAGTAGATAAAACCGGCCAAGAGCATGTCGGCCGATGTTCAGTGTAGGGTTTCGTAGTTATTCAAAAACGGCTGAGCCGATTATGTTCGAAATAGTTTTAATTTAAAGTATCAATAAGCCCACTATTAATGATTTTTTTCTTATTTTTTGGACCTACGGATCAAAACTAAGAGGGGGGACACAATTTTTTTTTCTTCTGGAGTGTTTATCTCCGAAAATATTGACTTTAGAAAAAACTTTCTTTTCAGACCCTTATTATTCTTGAGATACCTATTCAATGATACCCCACACTATACGATTACCTACATCAAATAAAAAAAATTATGCCCACTTCACTAGTTGGGGAGGTACCCGAAAACATTTTTTTTTTTTAGTTTTTATTGTAGGTACCACTTTGTTGGCATGATTAATATGAACCTATACCTGTACCAAATTGCAGATTTCTAGTATTAACGTTTACTGAGCTATGCTGCGGACAGACGGACAGACGGACGTGGCGAAACTATAAGGGTTCCGTTTTTGCCATTTTGGCTATGGTACCCTAAAAAGGCACCAAAAGAGTTGGTTGTCGTAGAATATAGCGTGTGTATTTTATAAAATTTTGTTGTTAATTATATATAGTGATTTTTCTAAAGTGCAACCCAGCAGCAATGTATGCCGTCCAACTGACATGACACTCGTATGACGTTTAGATACTTATGTCTACGTTAATTAATGTGGCTACCAGTGGTTGTAATACATTGCGTGCTCAATTATTTTGAATAAAAAAAATATCTTAATTTCCTAAATAATGTATGTAAACAGGTTCCCTAGTCCGATAGTAATCGCCATTCAAATCAGGGATCGCAACCGGTAATCTGAATACAGGTTTTAAATAAGGTATTACCTGTAATGGCGAATTTCGCTACGTATATCGGTTAATGTCAAAATAGTGGTATAATCAATATTGGTATTCAAATATATTAGAGGTTTAGCTATTTGACAGCAATTCCTGTATAATGAGATTTACCCCTAAACACGATTACCGGTATTAACTGTCAATGTCAGTTCTGCCAGGCCAAGAAGTTGTTCTAATATGTTGATATTATTCTCTTGAGATTATTATGACAAAAAGGCCAACCTGAATATAATCATAACCCGAAAGAAACTTAATTCCATAAAGTTAAGGTTTAAGTTACTTAAAACAAAAAGGGTTTCCTTAGCTTTTTGCAGGTCAGTGTAAATCGTTTATGATGAGAAAACAGGACAGCAAGTTTTCGAGTGTTATCGCCTTTATTCGAGTCTCATTCTTATAATCGAAGGATAAAGGTCTTACGGACTGTTATATCATAATCAGTGACATATTCTTTTCGATTTACACTATGCTAATGCATATGTTTTTGTTTAGTTATTACATGTTTTGGCAAATGACCCTTTAATCTAGTTTATTATTAAAATTACATGAGCCTTGTATTTTTCCTATAACCTCCTGCCGCCCAGACCATAAAATTTGCCTGAGAATTTTGAATTAATAATGTAGGAAATAGAATAGAATTTATTTTGTTTAAGGAGACCTTTTAATAGGCCTCTGGGCGGCAGGAGGAATATATTTTTAATACCTAATTCAGAGTTTTCATACGATTTGCTCAGCATCCAACTCACACGTGTGCAGTGTTTTTCTGGTTCTAGTAGCAGACAAATTTAACCAACTTGACAAAACTTCGATGGCGTTGCGGTATGTACATCGAGTTAAATAAATAAGCATAGAAAGATACATATGTATGCATTTGAACAGATTAACCAATCAAAAATACATATTACCTGTCATAATGATATATATATTATTGTCTATCTTTGCCTTGCCCCATGTTTTGCGCCTCCAGGTTAGAGATGGGTCGCGAGTATATACCCTTTCTGACCAACTGAGTAAATACCCAGTAAATACCCATCTACTCAGTATTTATCCGTATCTAGCCAAATGGACGAGTAGATACTTTTTATAACTTGGGATAGAAAAACGTGTGCTTAAAGTAACAAAAAAACAACTGTTTATCAAAATTAAACGTATATTATTTGTAAAATCAACAAAATATTTACATTTATTTCTTATTTGCATAAAACATAGTAAATATGTATTAAATTCAGAAACAGAAAAATCAACATCAAAAAATAACCTTATTTATATTTGTAGATAAAAAATAATATGTAAAAAATAATCATTTAAAACCATAAAGAATTCGTAGTTTTATGAATCTAGTCAACATAATGTAGTAATCCTAATCAGTCATAATTAAACCTACCACAAATTAACATTACAAAAAATACTTAGGTATCACAATTTTTTAAAGTCTTAACAAAAATAAAATCAATAATACAAATAATCATCAGGTGGTCACTTAACTACTAAACGTCATTCACTCTCATTGGTGCTAAGGCTATTACGATCTGTTAATTCGATATCAGTGGACTGGCCACTGTGGTTTGAAGCTTCTTCAATTTCTTCCCAATCTTCGCCATCGTCGTTATCATTGATTCCGTCTTTACGGTGTAAGAGATTCCAGTTATAGGAAATAAAAGTAATCTTTCCAGCTCGTTCTGATGTTAATCGGTTGCGTTTTTTGCTATAAATATTGGACTGTGCACTGAAAGATCGTTCAGCAGCAGCAGATGTACATGGAGCTGTCAGGATTCGTAAAGCAATTTTACTAAGTACCTAGTGTAGAACCGCAGACACCTTTCCACCATGTTATTGGGTTCATTTCTCTAACATGACTCCAAACAAAATTCTTGCCCCAGATGCCTTCTTTAGCTCTAAATTTAGCCAAATGCGGCATGATATCGTAATTTAAACCGTTTGCCATGTTAAAGATGTATTCAACTGCATCTGTTTCTTGCGTTTCACTCAATTCACTGCCTTGGGAAACGGGATCTAGCAAATTAGCAGCCAGGTGTATGGGCTTGATGCACATCGTTGTTCTTTTTTTCTGTAAATTCCAGTATTTTATTCTTGTCAGCTTCTTCAATGATATCAATATCAGGCAACACAAATTGTAATCGCGATCGCACGTCCCGTAGCGTAATAAATACTTTGTGCATGTTTATTTCATCAGCCTCTAATTTAAATATGGCATCTGTTATTGGCTCCAATATATAAATGCACTGCTTGTTCATTTTCCAGAAATCGTCGTCCAACAAAGTCATTTTAATTTCAGGTCGCAAGCTTGTAGATTTTTCATGCACAGCCGAGGTCTGAAGTGGTAATCTGGTATTTTCTAAGCTCCTCATGCAAGTAAGATGACTACCCCATCTGGTTTTGCATGGTAGTTTCAATGTTTCACCAACAGCTTTTTCTTTTGTAATGCTAGACAACAACGCGGTCAAAACTAATCCAATAAACGGCTTTAAAACATTTATCTGGAGTATGTCTTGACACAAGAGGTTTAATGTGTGAGCAGCACAATTTATGAATGTAATGTGAGGATGTCTATTTTTCACTAATTGTAATGCTCTTTGGATATTTTTGGCATTGTCACCCATTAGAACTACGAATTTGTGTTCCCCATACTCGGCCATTATCTTTAATATCTCTTCAGATATGTATTCGCCCGTGTGACGGTTATCCTTAGTGTCTAGGCTTTTTATGAGCACAGGTTCCGGTTTTGCCACAAGAAAATGTATGATTCCCTCATTTTGTCCGCTACTCCATCCATCACATTGAAGATGAAGTAGGTTCACTGCAGCAAATTCATTATTAAAGTTTTTTTGCATATCGCTGTGAATCAAATCTAAGTACTTCGTAGACACTGTTTTTCTCGTCGGTAATTTATAGCGTGGTTGTAGCTCCTCAAAGAATTGTAACCAAGCTGGATGCTCGACCATTGCCAAGGGTGCACCACTGACAAAAATGGCGTTATAGTGGTTTCGAGGGGGAAAGCTTCTGATGTTGTTTCCATGTGATTATTTATTGTGCTATTCGTAGTTATATCTATAACGTCATTTTGTGCCTTTTGCTCCTGGTTGCCATCATTTTGCGTATTTTGCCCCTGGTTGGATGTAGAATCTGCTCCTTTCAAACTTTCTTTGATAGTCTATATATCTGCTTGTCGTGGAGGGGGGATGGGATGCTGCTAGGTAAGAGTAGCACAGAAATATGTTTTATCTTTGTTAGACACAGATGCGTTGCGATGCGATACTAACAAAGATATGACGCATAACATGGAATCCGGCCTTATCTAAGATTAGAAATGGTCGCAGCTGTGTTATATTTTAATGCTTGCAATTATGTTTTTTATTGTAATTATTTTTGTAAATTTAAGTCACCAAAACAGTATTGTATTATAAATCATTATTTACTAGAATTTACTTCATTTAATGTTGATTATGTTTGAAAACATAGTATTATGTTACCTTTATTAAAGAAACAAAATGCGAATATAAGTAACAAATCTCAAATTTCGTTAAAAAAATGATATACTAATTTACCGAGTGCATAAATTAATTATTTCATGTAGTTACTTTAATTCAGAAATAAATATCCTCGTATTTGTCCGAAGTAGATAGATATCGGTAATTTATCGAGTAAATACTCACCCTAGGATATTTACTCGGATAGTTACCCATCTATACTCCAGGTATAAGGCGATACGAAGTATGCCGGGCAGCTAGTGGGCTGATAAAAAATAATTCTGCTGTAAAAATACCTGTTTGTGTTCTGACGATCTCAATGTGTAGTCATATTTTTGTTATTCTTTTGTAATGAAACTACGTAATTACGATTGAGAAATAAATTAATCTGAATCTGAATCATATTTATCTGAGCATGTCTCACATAAATATGTAAGCAACTGAAAAGTCATAAATATCTGTACTAATATTTTTCAAAATTATATAACTGTAACCAAACTGAAACTCGACAAATATCTACGCAAAACTTTTTCCGTATATTTTGACAATCATCGAAAAGAGTAGGTACCGTACTTTCAAATCATACTTTTGTCTCTTTCACTTTACGTGTGACGTCATAGAAGTGTCATTAGTATTTGCTTGCGGCTTTTTACCCATATTTGCCGTTTTGTATTTTTGATTGACTTAAAAGAGGTTGTTATCAACTTTAATGACTGACCACTTACAAATTTATAAATGATATTGGTACTTTATTTCCTGCCGTGTATAGTAAGTGTAAGAGTAAGTAAAAATTTCAGTGACACATTTTCAATAATTCATTATTTTAATTAGGAGGCTATCAAATAATTCTGTCATCTGTCAAGTAATAACGCGCATAGCATTTTGACATTACATACATGTTCCTATCTGGCCTACTCCAATGAAGGCGTCTTAGAGTGCTGACAGAGACAGAAATTTGCGGATTTCGAAGTTCGCGGTAGGGCCGCTGTACCAACATTTGTTACATCCACATACTTAGGTACGTAAAATTTGTAAAATGTATTGTGGATTTTGGCGTCATTTCTGTACGAAACGAAGTTTTTCTATTGTTATTTTATGTTTCACAAATAAATATTCGATAGGAAGTAAATGCGCTTATATTTATTTAGTGATAGTGCGTACTCTATTAGTCTAGGGCGTTTGTTTATTGTATGAAAAGATGTAGAGCCATTTTAAATGATTGGTTTTGTTTGGCTTATTGTGTTTATTGCTTGGCCATTTTGAGCATTTTAAAAGTTTAATGCAGAGGAACAAAATGGATTCTCATACATTTATTTTACTCCTAGGTGTAAAATGACCAGAGCTTTAACTTTTATTTTTGAAAAAAACAAAATGAATTAATTTTCGTCTTCAATTTATGAATAAAATGCGGCCTTTTTCCAGCATGTTTGAGAAAAAACTATTTAGTCATAGTGTGTACTTGACATCTTATCTATCAAACAAAAGTCAGGAATACCGGTATTAAATAGAGGTATTTAATATCGTTAATAGTGAATATATATTGAATAAGACAAAAGAGGAATGACAGCATTACCTCTAATTCGAATACAGGTATTGTTTTTTTAGGGGTAATCGTTTGACAGTTCTAATAGGGGTATTCAATGAAACCGCTTGTGCAATCCCTGATTCAAATACACACGCTGTATTTTATTTTACAGACATTAGACAGAGTATAAGCACTAAATATACAGTGTGTAAGTCTAATACGGGCGATCAATTAAACCAGGCATGGGATTCATTAGTGTAATCATGGATTACAAGGTTTTTTTAAAGTTACTCTTAATTATGACCCCACAGATTTTTTTTAAGATTATCGTAGCAGCAATGTAGGTACTAACATTTGTTATTGTTGATATGGCAGTTATGTCATCTGCTTTTGAAATTAGCTGTCATCGAGTGTTTAACTCGCGTATGTTGCTCTACATTGCGCGCTGAATTATTTTGTATGGAAAATTTTGTTGCTCTAATTTTAAGTAAAAGTTATTTGAATGTACTTTAATAAGTACGTAAGTATATTATAACGACATAATTGTCGTAAACTAACACCCGTCAAGAGCTTCGCCCGTATTAGACTTACACTGTATTATGCATTGCCTTAATAAATGTTGGTGTCATGGCGGCTTTTGCACATGCGCAGTAGTAGGTATGTATTAGCGCGCATGTGATTAAGAAAAAGAAAGCCCATCAGTTGGAAATTTGTATGTTAGCTATTTCAGCGTCAATCTTTTTTTGTATCTTTGTAACTTAAAGTAATTGAAAAAATATCGACTTTAAGCGACGAAATTTACTTCGGAAAATGCTAGACTAGTATACCACTTCAGTCAAAAGAAAGGTACAACATTTATTTATTTGCACAATGCATACTAAAATCTGAGCGTAAAGAATATTTCCGCACTTGTTGCACAAATAGCTATTTCATGTGAATGAAATTGTATCAACACATAATTATACATAAGGATTAGTTTCTTATAAGGAAAGGAACCAAGATGAGGTAATTATATAAATACCTCATCACATAAATATGTATAATCATTCCTTCCTTTTTACCGTTACCAAAAATGTATAGGAATCCGGTATCAAAAAACGAAAAGTCCATACAGACTTCCTGGGACACTTTGTGAAATGTGGTGTATCTTGCTCGGCATCATTGACTCTACCAGCCTACTGATTTTCATCAATATTGAAGACGTTCTGCAATTCTCAAACTTTTTGAGAATTGCAGAACACCATGTTGAGCTACGCATTGTTCGGGTGAATACTTAATAAAAACGTCAGATACTCGGTGAGCCAAGTTCTTCCTTCAACAGCATCACATGCCGTCCTCGAGAACGACTGTATAACAACCATCGTGACATGTGAACCGAAACCGACCACAGCTGGGTATGTCTGAGCGTTTCAACCACCTAATTTTGGTGGCATCATTTTTGCCGAAGTTTCTATTCGTTATATTGTGCTACTTTGTCATTTCAAGAAGGCACGGTACCTTATACAAATGTCGAAGTACAACATTGTAACGAATAGAAACTTTGGCAAAAATGATGCCACCAAAATTAGGCGGTTGAAACGCCCAGATATTCACCCAGCTGCAGCAACGGAGGCCCGGCGGGTGCAGCCACAAATACTCCTGGAGGAGTAACGTTAGTATTCTACCTTGTTAACCAAGTAGTTAGACTTTGACGTAATTACAAATAAAATCGGAAAGTTATACTAGTTTTGCTAACTCTACTACAGTAGTCGGGTGAATATCTGAGCGTTTCAACGGCCTAAATTTGGTGGCATAATTTTTTCCGAAGTTTCTAAACATCTCAATGCCTTCATCAAATGACAAAGTAGCACATTGTAACGAATAGAAACTTCGGAAAAATTATGCCACCAACTTGAAACGCTGAGATATCCACCCAGTCGTGATTCTACCACCTATATCTACGTATATATCGTCGTGCATTAGACAACCAGCTCATTCCAATAATGCAAAATCAATACGACAATCATAACTTTCACGAGTAGGTACCGAAACGGATCAGCCCTATTTTTGTTACATTCTGTACAGCCATGGTTAATTAGAGATCCTGGGTTCGAATTTTTTTATCAAATTACGCTCGCGGTTTAGCTAAAAATATGCATCTCATTCCTCAGTTTCAATAAAAGCGTGCATGATGGTATCACGCTGTATATATATAGGAATATTACGTATACCCTCACTGTTATAACTATTGTGTAATGAATGTGTACATGAGTAAACTTTTCAATCAGCGGAAAGTTCCTTGCCCACTTAAAGAGTTTAATCTACAGATAAGCTTCAATGTTTTGAATGGAATTTTTCATGTAACTGATAATTACACTTGCAACGTGTCTTCAAAAGGATTTTGGTTTATCCTTGACACTTTAAATATAAACGTATTATACTGACCAAACTTGATTATCCGGATTATATTAGTCTATAGTTAATATTTCGATAGATATTTCAAAACATTCCCATACTTCTATGGAAATATTCCGGCCAATGCATTTTGAAGTGAAATGATGACTAAATAAACAATGAGTTTTATACCTTACGCTGGGATTACACCCGTAAGTACTTACAAAAGTTATAGGGACGGAGCTATATTAAGGAATGAGAGGTCAATATCACTTATCTCATTCCTTAGTATAGCTCCGTCCCTACAACTTACGTAAGAAGTCACAAGTGTAAGGCTAACCTAATGCGTAATTATAGGTAATTATAATTACACCAAATTACACACACATATAAATAACGTACCTACTAAATACTTGCAAAAATAGGGAATGAATGTTTTAATGTGACTTGCGTCAAAATTAAATATATGGGGCCCATTTCTAAAAAGCTTGTAACTTGTAATACAAGTGGAAGTCTCTTTTTGACACTATTAATTAGATAAGGGCTTCCGCTTGTATTACAAGTTACAAGCTTTCGAGATATGGGCCCCTGGTAGCATATTTGCATGTTTTGTAGCATTATAATAAAATAATGTAGCATTTTGCTAAATCTTGCAATAAAATTTCGCTACTTTTTTTCGCTTATTTTGCCTTTCTTAAAATTTTGAATGCTGTAGAGACCTCAAATTTTTGTTTTAAACAATGTCAAAAAAAATGTCAAACATTCCTTTTATCAGTTCACCTAAAATAAAAATAAATAAATGACACAAAACTATGTCTTAACTTAAATAATTATAGCCTATGATCCTGGCGGTAATACTCTATACCACTAATGTATCGTAACTCGTAATAAAACTTATTTTTGGTTACAATGCTAATACAATGTGTTCTAATTTTGCCACACTTTTTACTTGACGCACTTAAAGAATTAACCTGTTACTAAAACATTTTGCCGAATTGCTGTTTAACACCACTTGTGCTAGCCCTAAAGTTTACAATGATCGGAATGTAATCAAGACTTGCATCGCAATAATGAAAGGCTTTGCAAAGAATTTTAACAAGTTGACTTATTGTGACATTGTTCTAATAGTTAGTAGCTTAGGGATCAAATTAGTTGACTATGTCACCTACGCGAAATAAAATTATGCAAAAAGATTTCAGAAATTAAAATTTATGACATGCTAATTATGAAATTAGAACTAGTAAAAATACAATTTTGAATTTAATTAGGTAAGTATTCGGTAATGTGCCTGCGCATCACATGCTACCTCACCGGAGTCTAGGACGGGACAATATTTGGCCGGCCGTGCCTTAGTTTCACACGTCATTACTCTTGTACCCTCTGAACTACACAACTTAGTCGACTAAGTATGCAAAATTTCACCATTATTATTGTGTATTGGGTCGTAGGAACAATTAAGGATTTCATGAATTTGTTACTGGGAAAATGTCACAGATCAGATCACTAAGTAGGAAATATAATTAAATATGTCCGATCATTTACTTATGTAGATAAGTACTTAATTACATATGTTCGAGTATCTTACGTATCATTTCATTATTTTTAGCCTGAAAGTAATACTTACACTTGCCACGTTGCTTGTAGATACCTAACAGCGACAATATGTTAGATAAGTAAATAGTTACCTGTTTGAGAATATCCTCTGTTATATTGACATTAGAACCGATAAGGATGATACGGATACGTGAATCAAGCTCGTAATAATAATAATGTTATCGATATCAATACTTGTTTACTCTTTTGGTAGCGTTAAGCAATTATCCTCAGTAACACTTCGGCTCCTGTGACTGTCACACATCAATTATTCAATATTCTTGCCCTTTCCTTACCAATGCAGTTGCGCTGTAAATGCAACAAACTTTTTGAATTCTTTATTTGACGAAAGCTTCAATCTAAAACAATATTTGTATCGTGACGTTATCACTAAAACATTCATCTAGTCGAAGATCTAATATAATATTAATATTAAATGGCCAACATGTTAATAAGGACTAAACAAGTGCGTAAATTTAGAGTTGCAATAATTGTAAGAGTGATTCTGTTCTTCGGTATCCCGTCCTGTTACTTCCTGGTCCGCAATCTAACAAGTACTTCACCAGAATTTATAAATAAAGAATTCACCGTAACTTCAGGTAATACTCTGATCTTTATTTCTCTATTTTTTTTTTATTAATTGCATCACCCTTTTTCGATAAATGCTATTGTCGGCTTGTCGGTGATCATAATTCATAACACGATTATACTCCATTTCAAATACCCATGGCCCGATGCCACATAAAACTTTGCAGTGGTATCATCGGGCTTGGTATTTGAAGTGGAGTATACCTTATTACATTTATTTTATTACATTTATACACGACTATATGTCAAACGCCATAAAGGGATACAATTTTTTTTGTATGAGTTTGGTAAATGAAAGTTAAGGGCTAACCCTAATTTTCTTACTGGACGAATACAAATCGATAAGTGGCTTCTGGTTTTTAAAAATTATGTGGTCAAAACAAAATTTCTATGTCCCAGAACCGTTAACTTTCGCAATGTCCACAGGAAAGACGCCCGTTTCCGCAAACGCAGTATGACCCTAGTATATGAAGTTTTACAGTGCAAAGCGATTTAACATACATACATAGTTATGAATCTCTGTATTCTTTCTTTTAATGTTTTTCCTTATATGTACCTATTTAAATTAAATATAGTACTTATACATACATGAAAGAGGTTTTGCACATCAAACAATAATTTCAAGTCAGGTAGGTACTCAAATTGTAATCTTGATGAGAGACGAAAATAAATACATATATTCACACCAATTTTGCAATGAATCATTTTTATAGGTAATGTAATGTAACCTAATATTATAATTGTACGTAAAAACAATACAGGTTGAGAAAAATGTAGGTAGTTATTTATTTTGGAAAATTCAATCAGCCGAGTGATCACAACCCAATGACAATGAGAAGAAAGCTAAAACATGTATTTAAAAAAAACTGTTAGTTAATTGGAGAATCGTACCCGGACCTATTGAAAAATAGAACTTGAATTTTCTTTATTTGGTTATCAGAAAACAATTTTATTTTAAAACAAAATATAAAGTTATAATGATATAAAAAATATATACAGGGTGGAATGGAACGACATCATAATAGCCTCGGTCGGTAGCGAGAAGGATCGTCGTTCCGTTCCACCCTGTATAATAAAATAAATAGCAATTGCAGTCGTTGGTATTTAATTACACGTACAATTGTTATTGTTCTAACATAACTAGTATACCTAGGTTGCCTTATGCCATGATTCACGTGTTTTATTAATTAAGGGCTTACTTTTTGATATACATAGGTAAATAAATGAACATGCACGTGATATACTGATGTTAATTATTAATTTTATTGTTTTATTCCAAGAGCTTAATTTGTTATCTTATGTGTGTCTAGTAGTCTGTGACGTCATAGTACAAATGATTCGTTTATTTATTTGAAAGATGACTTGCTCGAATTGTTTATCCAAATTAAGTTTAAATCAGTTTTTGGAATGTATTAAGGGACCTTGCTGGCTGTGATGACCCGCGGAGTCATATCGTCGCTGTGCCTACGAAAGTCGCTAAACGTGTTTTTTTTAATATTTTTGGTTTTTAACGCCGTTTTATGTCACATATTATTGGTAATATTTATTTTTCTCGTTAAAAACCTGAGATTTATATTTAGAAAAGACATTAAAATACGTTAAACTGAACATATTTATCAAAATAAAATAATGCTCAACTTTGAGTGAACAATATTCAAAATAAACAGTTTTTTTGTGTCTCCTGTAAAGTAGCAATGAAACACATGTAAAGTAGCAACGACTTTTGTAGGAACAGCGACGATATATAGGTACGTACAATAAAGGAAATGACATTTTTTTGTAATAAAATGTATGGAACCTAGCCTAATAGAAACAAACGATATATTTTTGGAAAGGCCGTTTTATAACAATCCTTCAGCAATGAGATGAGATATTTATTTCGTAATGTTCATCTTCTTTGAATATTTATTTGCAAAAATACAATGATCCTTAAATGTATTTTTATCAATTACGCAGTGTCTTACGAGACTTCGACATGAGTGCGAGAATACACTTACGATAAACGTGCGAAAAAGAAAATGCGTAACTAGTTTCGTGGAGTGTCCGTGTGTAATCTTCGGTCGTGTTTCAATTTATCGCCACTAGTTTTGAACTTTTCTACCCTCAAAGTACACATTTTCTGCCGTATACGGCGGTGAACTTGATTAGGTATGTAGTTGATTAGGTAGGTAGTATGTCACAGTACGGCTTTCCATATCTATGCCCTAATAAAGAAGCGAATTAAATATTGCCCCCGGGTAACAAATGTCGGCAAATCTAGTATTTTTTTATTAAAAAGTGTATTTGGGGGTTAGAAACTTGTTTACTGGTTATAGCAAGTAAAGATTTACAAGCTGTATACGAGTATGTAAGTACCTAACTAGATATACAGCGCTAAATGTAGCGATTGCATGTCTATCTTCATTAACTCAAGCTGCCGGACAAATGGTTCAAGACTGTTTTAACACCGAAGGTATAGGTAACCGCTATTTGCGACACGTAATTATTGACATATAAGTACATACAGCAGAATCCCTTTATAGCGAGGCGCAAGGGACCGATGATATTACGTCGTACTAACCGGAAGAAGTACTAAACGAACTGAACATTTTTATGTAATCTCTGCTACTTCAAAAAAGCAATAGCATGCCTCTATCGCCAAGCAACCAACTGTACATAAACAACTGTCAACTTTGTCTGAACGTGATTTTCCGACTTGATGTCAGGTCATGGCGTGTGGTGCACGAAATGTTTTGACTTAATTTAAAGGTTGTGGCGGCGAAGAGGTTAATTTTGTCTAAATAATGTCTTATACAGGGTGTAAGACTAATACGGGCGAAGATCTTAAGGGGTGTTAGTTTACGACATAATAAGTACATTCAAATAACTTTTACTTAAAATCAGAGCAACAAAATTTTCCATACAAAATAATTCGGCGCGCAATGTAAAGCAACATACGCGAGTTAAGCACTCGTTGACAGCTAATTTCAAAAGCAGATGACACAACTGCCAAATCAACAATAACAAATGTTCGTACCTACATTGCTGCTCCGATAATCTTAAAAAAATTCTGTGGGGTCTAAATTAAGAGTAACTTTAAAAAAACCTTGTAAACCATGATTACACTAATGAATCCCATGCCTGGTTTAATTGATAGCCCGTATTAGATTTACACACTGTATCTGAAATTTTAGTGTTAATATAACTATAATATAATAATATTTTCTTCGGTTACCGCGAGGATTACTCATGAAATAAAACTATGAAAACCGATAAACTCACACACACTTTACAGGGTTCGCGGTCTGAACCCTGTAAAGTGTTCGAAACGTCGGAATGAAGTTAAAATTAGTTAATATACGCGAGTTTATCCGTTTTCATAGTTTTATTTTATAATATAATACTTAAAACCATTTCAATATTTTTTTTTTACCTAAATACATCGTCGTCGGCGTCGTTGTATTGTAACTGGTCCATTATTATGCTAAATTCCGTCGTTAAAAACAGACACGGAGTCGTACTTAACGGACTGCACTGTACGACAAAATTGAATCCTGACAGAATAGGAGCTTGTCTTTTTTTTCTAATTCTATGTTTAAGTCATAGGTCCTCGCTTCCAATATGGGCGGCCTACGACTCTTAATACTTTTGTGTATTGTAATAGTCAACCAATTGGAACCATGTCACAATGACGCTACATATCAAATTGTCACAAACTTCTTACTGTATTTGCCGACCTCTAAGGATGAATACTTAACAGCTTATAAATGAGCCCTATTGTATACAGGGCGTCCCAAAGTTATGGGACATGAAGGAAAAGTACCTTAAATATCTTGGTAGCATATTTTGCTGATAGAAGACTTTATTTTATTTTGAAAATTGTACTAATTATAGATTATACTGCATTAAAATAAATCAAAAAAAAAAATAGCTTTTTCTAGGCATCGAACCTACTATAATACTAAAAATATTTTTTCGTAATTTAAAATTAATTAAAAATGTATGGACAAAAAAAAACAAATAACAATTTTTCTTAAGAAACATAGTATCTAAAACTAAAAGAATAACCAAACAGGTTTGGTTCAAAATTCGAAAAAATTGTAGTTGGTTCGATTTCCGGGTGACGCAAGTAATTTTTTGAAAAACTTTGAATGCACTATTACTAAATTTTAAAAATAACATTAAGTCTTCTTTCAGCAAAATACACTATCTACGGTATTTAAAGTACTCGTCCTTCATGTCCCATAACTTTGGGACGCCCTGTATAATTATGACGTTAAGACTACCGGAAAGATCGTCGATTGTTTCACGGATACGAATTTTTACTTCAGAGGCTGCAATTTCACTTTCAATGTTACTATGACAAGCTCCTATTGTGGGCCAGGATTCAATATTGTCAAAAGTACCTATTCATGCCAATTACGGCCTGTTTTACAATCCCCGCTTAAATATCTACATAAAATTATCACTATTATTTTCTACACCTAGGTAGATACATAAAACAAAAGACAAACACACACTTATCTGGATGGTGAAACGGGCCCTTATTGTCTTAGGCCGCGGTCGTTTCGACCCAGCGTCCGAATAGTGTGTTCGGGGATGCTCGGGAGTGGTCGTTTTCGACCACCGTATCAGGAGACGCCGCACGCGGGTCGAAACAACCGCGGCCAAGTAGTCTGTCTGTACGGAGTGAAGGCACTTGAGATATACGGACGAGCCTCCCTGCCATATGCCTTCCCTTTCTGCACAGACTCTAGTAAGTATTTTTTACTTCCAGGGTCCATCGGCGGGTGGTCCCGCCACCTGCTGGCACTGCCCGACCAGCGTAAGAACTGCACGTCGGCCGCCATCTTGGAGTTTCCTTCTGACGGGTTCACACGACCTCAAAGGCAACATGTACGTCTCTCATTATTTTATACCGTGTCGGTGGCAAACAAACATACGGCCCGCCTGATGAAAGCGGTCACGCGTAGCCTATAGACGCCTGGGACTAATTTGCTATAAAATAAGTGTATTTGGAACTAGGAATAGTAGAGTGTGCCATACATAACTGTCATAAGGGATCAAAGTGATATATTTTCGGCGAAGGCATTCATTGAAGCCCGAATGAAGCGATGGATTCCACAACAGAATCCCGAACGTAGTGAGAAAGTGGAATCCGGAGCGTAATAAGAGATTCAAGCGTTAACGCCCAAGAAGAAAATAATTAATAATTTTGATACTGTGTGACACATACCTACTGCTTTTCACACCACCTATGAGAAAAGGTAGTGTGAAAAATATATTGCACGATTATTTAAACTAGGTAGAGGTACTAGGTACCGTAAAATAAAGAGAGTTGGAACAAATTTTTTTTTTATAATTCAAATATGTTTTTATGTTTATTTTGTTTTTAATATACACAATGACTTCTCGTCGCTGCTTTGGGCATTTTGGTGTCAGAGTAGCAATGGGACGAGGTAAAAAATTACTAGTTCTGACACTTTCGAGTTATGAATATTCCAATATTGTAGCTTGATTAATGAAGATAAATTATTATTAACCTATCGGTTGGTCACTCTTTCCCACAAATACCAATTCGCCCATCTCCCATAAATACTCTCCCCTTTCTTGACATTACTCATCGGTCTTCAAAATCTTTACTCACCCCACTTTATGGTAAGTGGGTATCCCAACTTACCTTATCTAGTCTAGGTACCTATTAATATTTTGCAGCCTTTTTCTACTGACAGGCTGGTAGGCCACAGTATATTTACATTCTTAGCTTACTATTATAGGCGACCGCATAAATCTTGAATAACAATTTACGCATAAGACATTTAGTTCCTACACACAATGTAGGAACTAATCTACAACAGACTACTAGAGCTACAAAACAATGCTAGGTATGTTTACCCGTGGTTTACCCATAACACACAATTATCAATAAATTACGTTAATCTGTCTCGCATGATAAAGACTAAGTAGTATGTACGTATGTTCTTGAAATATATTTACTCTGCGTAGGTACCTACACAATGAATGAGATGCGTGAACATTTACGATATTTATGCAAGCGATTGCAACGATCCACCCTGCATAAAAGATATGCATTTATTGTTGCAGGATTAGGTATCTCTGCATCTGATGTAATTAAACAGTAATAGGGACTTGCTTATGCTGAAGTACTTATAGTTAGTCATTTCAAACTTTGAAATGTCGTCATGTTCAAAGCATAAGTACATACCTATGCCAACTTTACAATTAGGTACCTATTGGCTACTGTGAAGCTTCTAAACTACGCCGAAATAATCCTTGACACATTAAAAGTATTACTCGTTACATTAACCCATGAGCATGATTCAAATGTCAAATACTGTTACAGGGTTTTATAGCAATACATTGTATTCTGGCGATCTATTGCTTTCTCTTGCTGGGTGCGGTGTGTGAACAATACTTCGTGCCTGCGATCGAGATCATATGCGAACGTGAGTACATAGCGCACACAAAAACTCCAGTGTAACAAACCTCGTGGAACCATTGAACAATGACTTCGCTGTTGCATGGTGCTTACGTAAGTTTGTGGGTATCATCTGCTGACTTGGTAATAGCGCGGTACGAACTTTAAATTAATGATAGGTTTGTAACAGAGTAGGTAAATATTAAAAAAAAATCAAATGCAACAACTAAACGGAACAGACGGTTCAGTGTTCGGTGTTCAGACTCTTTTGATGAAGCTAAAACGTTTTACACTGACTATCTATTTAGGTAGTCGTAAACTATATCTGAAGAGTTAGCTACGTATCTAAACCGAGATTTGATATTCTTTCTGAGGAGTAAATGTTGTCTTTTTTTCAACTACCTAGTTGGTAGTCTGCGGTTCATTTTTGAACTTCACTTTGGTAAGGCTTACTCTACTGAATTATTTAATTCTTGAATGTGGCTTAGTATCAGTGTTTGAAATATTATAATGTAATTAAAGTACTCTGTGGGGTGCAATAGGGAAGTCAGGATGTATTTCATGTGTACCTAGGTACAGGTATAGGTAGTATATTAATTGTTCATTTTCTGATCCCCACTCAGTGTAATGGGCAATACTTTCTTTAAAAACACTATTCTAAGGCTGTTTCAAATTGGACTATTTGAAATAAAAATTATTTATTAAGTTACCTACATTGGAATCGGGATAGTAATCCTGCAACGTTGTTGTTTTAAAACCATCAGATAATTCCGATGAAAAGTAAATATTTAATGAATCATTAAGTATCATTCAACTGTTTATCTTAGCGTCTAATTAATGCAATTTCTCCCACGCGTTAAGATATTCTGTAAATATGACTAATTGTATATGTCGTAGGATGATTTGATACTTCGAATCTTCGCGAAAATCCTAGGTTGATACTTCAAATCTTCGCTAAAATCCTAGGGGTTTTGCAAACTAACCTAACCTAACCTAACCTATTATCCGCGTTTTCGCAAAACCCCTAGGATTTTCGCGAAGATTCGAAGTATCAAATCATCCTACGACATATACATAATTTTGATTTGTACGCTAAATATAATTCGTTCACAGGGCTGGATATGGCGCAGGATATAGCTGGCGCGACGTTCATGGCGGCGGCTAGCTCCAGCCCAGAGCTGTTCATCAACTGCGTGGGCACTTTCGTGACCGAGGGCGACCTCGGGGTGGGCACCGTGGTCGGCTCCGCGGTGTTCAACGTGCTCGCAGTGCCGGCCTGCTGCGGCTTTATCGCTGGGAAGGTACGTTCATCTACCGAATAGGCATCTTCTGGGCAAACTCACTCCATCGTAGGCCACGTCTCTGCCCTTGGCTAGTCTGTGGCCATGAGTAAGCCTATTTCAAATTAAAAAAACCGGCTAAGTGCGAGTCGGACTCGCGCGCGAAGGGTTCCGTACCATTATCAATTTATTATTTAAAAAATACAGTTAAATCAACCTACCTCAAAAACTATAGGAGATAATTTAATCAAACCAAAAATCGTTGATAGAGTTTATTAATGTGCATAACATATATTTTTTTTAGAATTTTATATCACGTAGTTTAAAAAATAGAGGGGGGGGACACATTTTTCAGACTTTGAGAGCTGATATCTCGAAAACGATTTGCTTAAATAAAAATAAGATTTATAAACCTTCATATCATTTTCAAAGACCTTTCTATTAATACCCCACATGCTTATATACAACGAAAAAAAAAATTCTTTCCCTCAGTTACATGTATGGAGGGCCCCCACCCCAATGCGTTTTTTTTACAATTTAGTATCATAATTCTGTAGCGGTTCATACAACACATATCCTTACCAAATTTCGTTACTGTAGCGTTTATAGTTTCCGAGTAAATCGGCTGTGACAGACGGACAGACGGACAGACGGACATGACGAATCTATGTTTTTGCCATTTTGGCTACGGAACCCTAAAAAAAATCGTCGGGGTTAGTGCAATACGCGTAACTAACAAATTCAATTAGGAATTTGAGTATCGATTATTTGATATTTGAACTCTATCTGCTTTGGTAGTTACGCGGTATTGCACTATCCCCGACGATATAGCCACGATCGTGGCCGAGCGCCGTCAGCGTGGGCACCGTGGGCGGCCACTGCATCGTCATAAGATTTGTGTGTGCCGGTAAAAACCGAAGTACCTACTCCCGATAAAAAAACTGAAAAAACAGTAGGGTAGGACCCATATCTCAATGCAACTTACATAATGTCTATGTTTACTTACTTCATTGTTTTTTACCTATCTAGTGGCGATAAAGAAGTTTCAGTAGATTGAGTAGGTACATAAAAATTTTTATCATATATTATCCGGAGTAGTCACGTACAAGTTGCAGATTATAATCAAAGCAGCCAATTACTGGAAATTCTCATGAGAAAATGCTCATGTAAGTTCTATTGAGAATATCCTCTTCCAATTCATAGATTATTAAGTATGCGTAACGCTCCCAATCGTTGACAATCGTGACCTTTGATATTTGAAACGATATAGGTAGCCACGATCGTGGCTGAGGCTGAGCAGAGCGCCGTTAGCGTGGGCACCGTGGCCGGCCACTGCATCGTCATAAGATTTTCACACTGGTGACTGTATCAACCCATCTAGTGCTGTAAAAATTGGCCCTAAGTCTTAGCAATAAAATGTGCTAAGAACAATACCAAGAACTTTCTACAGGAATATTCTTTCTCAAATTCGGAACCGTCTCGTGAATTACTATTCCGGATTGACAATATCGAATGAAAATAGTTATTTGTTATACAAGGGTGCAAAGTTGTATTTTACCCGCGAGTATGAAATTGAAACACGAGCAAGCGAAAGGATTCTATAGTTGAACCACGAGCGAAGCGAGTGGTTCTAAAATAGAATCCTGAGCAGCGAGTGTTTTAACATACGAGAAGTAAAATACATTTGCACCCGTGTGTAACACAAAACTTTTCCCCTCACTATAGCGAGGAAACTCAAAAAAGGTAATTATTTGTTCACATTACAATCATCATCGGGTTAGTGATAATAATTTTCCAAATGCATCATGTATTTAATGCAAGATTTTGTCGCAGTAAACTTACCACGAAAAAGTAAACGCAGCACGATTTTAACACATTCCTGTAGTTGCACACCAACGCCAATGCATTACTAAATCATTCTCATTCATTATTTTTACAAAATTATAACAGAACACCCTGAAAGTTGTTTAGTTTACTATTTTTATGCGTGTTCGAGTCGGTAAATAAAGATTATAACCTATAATATTCTTTGACAATGTTGACGTTGACATTTTCTGCGTTTTGTGATTGCATCTAGTCATCTTATCATCATTCACTAAAACAATTGTTACTTATGGAATTTTAGGATTTATATGTTAAAATCATCATATTATATAAAGGTTTGTATTTTACACTAAATTCTCAAACAAATTATTTAAGTATCATTAATATGGAACAATTTCCATGAGCATTTTACGTTTTGTTATTCCAAAACCAAGATCATTACTTTGCCACACAAGTGAATAATATGCGTTTTTACACGTTCGTATTAAAGGATAAACGAGCACTTTACGAGCTAGTGAGGGGAAAAAATATGTATGTAATCTGTATTAAGGTGCGTTTAAACCAAAAGAGCATTCACTGTTCTAGCGCCCGTTCTAAGAAATCAACCCAATCACGTTTTGTGTACCGATCGAATTTCGTAGAGTGAGAGGTTAGAACATCGAATGCTCTTTTAGTTTGAACGCACCTTTACTGGTTCTAGTCTCAACAAAGAGAGCTTTAACCTCGTGAGGCCCTATGTCATATACAGTGTGTATATGAAATATAGCCGCATATGGTAACCAGACGTAGATTTAAGTATTATAATCAAAACTTTTATGACAATTATTAATTTAGCGTTAACTACCATGCCGTAATTAATTTTTGATTTTATTTGAGCAGCTATGTACGGCGTACAGTTATCACTAGTGACAGTTGTTACATTATTATGTTTGTTGTGAACAAACAACAACAAAGCTTTACATTGCGTGCTGAATCACTACATACTACATAGTATTAAATAAAGTCACTTTTTCTGTCCATATGTCCCTTTGTACGCTTAAATCTTTAAAACTACGCAACGGATTTTGATGAGATTTTTTTAAATAGGTATAGAGTAATTCAAGAGGAAGGTTTTTATGTAGGTATAGTAACCCGTGTGCAGCCAGGGCGGTCGCTAGTTATTTATTTAAAAAAAGTTTGCTTTTTTAAATAATTTTACGATATTAATTAATGCCTATACTAAGACCCCCTAAAGTTTGCGGTTATATCAAATATACACGCTGTATATAATATCTATATTACATCACATTTTAACTTTATAGATATTTATAATATACCTAAGTATCAAATTAGGTGGAAGTAGGTGACGTCACTAGGACTCATCAGGTTAAAGATGATCAGTATAATCACATAAAAGTTTACCTTTAGGCTATCGAGCTAGACTGGTGGTCAGTGTCCCGCGACTGCCTCATGTATGCCGTCGCCGTGGTGGCGCTCATACTCACGCTTCTCGACGACAAGGTGCTCTGGTACGAAGCGCTCATGCTCGTGCTTATGTACACTTTTTACATACTGGGTAAGCAAGTGTTAAGTGCCCCTACATATAATATACAGGATGTAACGGAACGACCATCTTTCCCGCTACCGACCGAGTCTACCAAACCAAGTATAGTACGAGTACCAACATCGAAATATCTTTAAAAAAATTAACCCATCATACAAAGTGACTGATTAGTTAGAGCTCAATAGTACCTATGGAAAAGTCAATTTGCCATGTACGTTTTCGATGTTGGTCCCATACTGAAATTTCATCGTAATGTTTGGTAGACTCGGTCGGTAGCGGGAAAGACCGTCGTTCTGTTCCAACCTGTATGTATAGGTAAATTGTATAACTTCGCTAATCTAAATAACTAATCGCAAAACGTTTGACTGACGTAACTTGACTTGTAAGTGAACCACAGACCTAGGTAAGATGCCATTCTGCAATCGTATCGTATGCGATAAGTGATAAGTAATGACATATATGAGAATGACAGATTCGTGCGAAAAGTCACGTGACAATTCCCATACATTTACATTGGTTGTCTATTGTTTTCCCGACAGTTATTTAACATAATATTCATATGCCCTAATGTAACTTGCCCGAATTTCATTTGCCCGAATGATTTGTTTACCATAAAAATTGTATGACATACTGCTTGTTTACCCGAATATTACCTTCCATAATCATAAAATGCCATCCTATTTCTTTTCCATATTATTAAGTGCAATAATATGGTTTAATAGAATATTCAAATGCCAGAAGCAATTGTTGCCATATTAATTGTTGGCCATATTATTAAGTGCAATAATATTATTTAATGGAATATTCAAACGCCATCAGTAATTATCAGTTTTTTTCAAATAAGTACTAGCTATATTATTAAAAGTTACAAGCGTTTGAAAAAACGGGCTTCTGGGAACCGGTCGACGAAGCCCCGCTGCGCGGGGCTTCTATTTCTGCTCTAAGGGATGAAAGGTACCTAACGAACCTATCCAGGTTAGGGTGGGGGAACTACAATATTTTCTTTTTTAATGCGGGGGGCTTCGCCCACCGAGCCCCCCTTTTTTGGTTTTACAAAAATGAGGATGCGTAAACAATTAATTAAAAATACTTAAGTATTTTTTAGTCAACGCTTTTAACTCCGCCCTACCCTAGAAACCTAACCAATCCAAGTTGATTTTGCCCTGGCTTATTACTTGAACATATTTTTAAACCATTAACCTAGCACTGTGTATGCACAAAATTAAGTAGGCTAAACGAGTAGGATGCCATTTAACATATTCTCGGCCAAAAAATTTAGGACGACGTTATGCGGCAGGCACCCAAAATACTAACCTAACCTACTTTTTAATAGCAGTTTCACTTTGTGGAGGGTCCTTTGGATGACAAACGATGTTGTGGCATGTGATAATTACGGATTTCGATGATTCTGACAAATGACATTATGAAAATTGACTTTATGGGAAACAAAGTTTCTGGCAAATAATTAACATAGTAAACAATAAGTATGGCATAAGATGTTATGAGAAACAATATTATGTGTGTAGCATAAGATGGCAAATAAAATTATGGCAAATGAAATTCTGGCAAATGGGGGTATCCCATTTACATCACCTGACTATTACTTATCGTATACGATTGTAAAATGGCATCTTGGCTAGGCCTCCTGGTGACTTCCTCGCACGAAGAGCGATTGATATTTTATATACTACTAGCGTTTCAGTTTCATTAGTTCCATTGCTGTAGAATTAATTCACCAGGAATACGCCGTACTCCTAGTAGGTATATAGGTAGGTACTTACACGTTTTGTTTACTGTTTGTTAACATTGAAAACCCTGTAGACGAAATGGAAATACAGATGTCCACACATACAACATAGCTGCTCCTTAGCACCGTATGCAATATATTACGAAATTCTCTTACAGCTATGGTATTCAACGAGCGTTTGGGATCCTTCGTGAGAAGTGGATGTTGCTATTTCAACAAACCAAAAATGTACAGTGAAGTAACCCCCCTTCTTGCTAAAGGTATGTTTCACTCGTAATCATAAACTTAATATAATTTATACAAGTGTAGGTAGTAATATTAATTAAATCATTGTTTTGAATGTTCAAGGTGCAGAAAAAAGTTATTCGATTGACTCAGACAAAAATAACAACAACTTTAATAAAATAAATCATCGAGATGACTTGGAAAATGGTATAGAAATGGCTAAAAGACACAGCTCTAATAGTGATTCTGGTGAGTGTATATAAATAGCTAAGGTGCGTAGACGTTGAGTACCTCTATGTCCAAATGTCACCTTTTAAATTACTTAGTGCAAATTTACCTTATGTAAATGAAACATGCAACGTATGATATTCGTATTTGTCATTCTAATCAAAGCAAAAAAAACTGCGGCCATAATATAACATGGACGTCTAATGCCAGCTCAAAAATGCCCCCTAACACAATTCTTCAATTGTGCCAAGATGAGCAGGACATAGTGCTTTTTTTAACACCGCGCATATTTCGGCGCAACATCTTTGACAAATGTTTAATAGAATATAGCCAATCAAAACTTTGACGGACCAATCACAACTGTTTTTAAATGGCGGTTTAAGTTTTTAAAGGTTGATATTGAATTTCATTACCGTAATGAATTGAAGAGGGGGTGACACTTGTCAACTAAAATTCAGGACCGGTTTTGAAAGGCAATTTAGTATAGCGTGCGGCTTCCATGTTTTATTTGTTCGTAGGAAAAAAACGTTTTTTTTTCCTTTAATCCTTAATTTACGTTTTGCATCGCGTTCAGAATCAATCTCCAGTGCCATATGGCCGTGGCCAGGGGAGGAGTCACCACGTTGGCGACGAGCACTGTGGGTCCTGACGTGGCCCATCAGCCTGCTGCTGTGGCTGACTGTACCCGACTGCCGGCGCCGTCAGAGCCTCTATCCTCTCACCTTCCTCATGTGCATCGCTTGGATCGGCGGGGTGTCTTATCTCGTGGCTTGGATCATTACTATTATAGGTAGCTATGTATTTCTTCTGTACATCTTTGTATAGTCAGATCTATTTGTTATGTTTATGTCTCTATTTACGGATCTCTCAATTAATTTCATTCTAAGAGCGAAATTATTTGGGCATTTCCCCTAGCGTTTCAACTGCCGTGACTTCGGTGGCAAAATTATTACACAAAACGTGATTCGTTGATTTCGTAAAGGGCTAGAACAGCGAATGCTCTTTTGGTCTGAATGCACCATTACAATACATCCAAAAGTTCTTGCATCTCTCACAGGATCCGTGTGATAAGGCTGCCACTGAAGTCACAGCGGTTGAAACGCTCGGAAAAATGCCTATTTCAGATATTCCCATGGAAAATAGGAGGTAAGAGATTATGATTAATGACACTACATATTTGTTTTAAGCAATCGTTTGTTCCACGGAATATAGATGTTCTACAGATAAGGGTGATTAGCCAAGTTGCCAATCGATAACGCTTAATCGTCAATCGTAGCTAACTGTCTTTGTCGCACTAATATGAAAGAGTGACAGAGGGGGAAAGCTACGATACGCTACCAAGCGCTAGCGATTGGCAACTTGGCTAAGCATCAAGGTTCGTTTACCTAATTGTTCTATTATCAGGTGACACACTCAATGTTCCGGACAGCATCACCGGGCTGACGATCCTGGCGGCGGGCACCAGCCTCCCGGAAGCCGTGTCCAGCGTGCTGGTAACCATCCAAGGTGAATAATAGACGAGAATGAATCAATCTAAGTTCTTGCATTGTTTCGAGTCGCTAAATAAAAATACTTATTACTATTAATACTTTCTACCTTACCTCGGATTCAAAATTAGCAATCTTTTGAAAATACATCAGATGACCAAAATATAGGTTTTGGGACGCAAAATAGTTCCTCCTAGGGGATTTTTTATTCAAATTAATTACAGTTTCAGAAGTTGTAGTAGTAAGTACTGCGACCATATATAACATGGACGTCTAACGCCAGCTCAAAATGCCCCCAAAAGCAATTGTTCAATTGTGCCAAGATGGGCAGGACATAGATAGCGCTTTTCTTAACACCGCGCATATTTTGGCGCAACATCTTTAACAAATGTTTATAGAATATAGCCAATCATCAATCAAAACTTTGATGGACCAATCACAACTATTTTAAATGTCGGTTTAAGTTTTTATAGGTTGATATTGACACTCATGTCCGTGATGTATTGAAGAGGGGGTGACACTTGTCAACTAAAATTCAGGACCGTTTTTGAAAGGCAATTTAATATGGCGTGCGGCTTCCATGATTTATTTGTTCGTAGAGTAACGGGTGATAACAAAAAAATGAGAATTGATTCAGAGGCGTAAAAAATATATCTTGTTTATTATTTTTAATGATTGGATGTCCTTAGGCTATTTACACGTAACGGCTATTTACGACACCATTAATAGAATTTAAGATACGGTTCATGGTAAGATTTTCGTCAAATGTTAAACCCAATGTCTGGACAAGAGTGTTGGACGGCTTCTTTTTTTTCTTTTGGGTACATATATTTTGACCCATTTACACAACTGCACAAAAATTTCAAATTTCCAATTGTTTAAATACTAAATTAATACATTAATGCAAAAAAATCTCCCATACAACAAGATGGTTAAAAATATTTGAGGTTTTGAATTTCCACTCCTTGATGAAATTAACCATTTTTTTCTATAATTTGAAGTCATCCAGTAAGACTGTGAAGAAAAAAATATTTTTACAGATCAAAGTATTCTGGTTTTCTTTTCGTCTTGCTACATTCTAAACCAATGTTTTTAAAACATCAACAAGCATGGGAGCCATGTAAAAACTTATTTTTTTTATGGCAACTCGTGGGCTGGTGGAATCATAATGATTAAAATTACAATTCCCGTTGTTTAGTCTTTCCTTGGTCATTATGTTTGCTGATTTGCTGTTACCATTTCTGTAAGCTGTTGCCAGGGATGTAAGGATTCTATAAGGAGAGGATAAGCAAACACTTTTATTAATGAAATTTTCCTCTTTACTTAGGTTTCTTCTATGTTTAAATTTGAAATTTAAATATGTCCAAGACTTTTTTTACAGTTTATTCTTTCAACTCCATTTCGTCAAAAACGGAAATACTTTAAAAAATTAAGAAAACTAATTTTAAGAACCTCTGAGATATCGCTACAAGTTCATGAACAAACTATGTCATTTATGTGACTAGTTTAATTTTGAGGTCTAGGGAATATGATTCTTATTTTTTTGTAATCACGCGTTAAGTAGAAACACCTATTTTTAAGCTTCCAAAAACCTTCTGCTCTGAGTCACAAAACTTCACAGGCAACGGGAACGGACTTACATATTTTTGGCGACCTTATGATCAGTGTCTGATACGCTAACCCCCTAGGTAATCTCCTTATTGGTTAAAAAACTCAAAATGTGTTATAACATTAACTATTACTGACAATGGTATTTTTAAAACGAGCATTTATACGTTACCTATTTATTTATCATATAAAATTGATTAAGATACGTTTTCTCCTTTTCTACGTGTGTCGATTTCATAATTAATATCGTAATCTTATCGCCTTCTAAACTTATTGTTATTGAATAACAAAATTTCGATGGTAAATTGTTATCAGGTCACGCCACGATGGGGATCAGCAACTCGATCGGCTCCAATACCTTCGATATCCTCCTTTGTTTGGGGTTGCCTTGGCTCGTGAAGTCTCTTTTCTACCCTTCTACACCAAACAACTATTGGGTGAGTACCTACTTATGTAGGACAAAGATGGTCTTAACTATAAGAAATAAAACCGGGCTGTGATCAACCAATAAGTACGATGATGTCTTCACACATCTATCAGCATGCAAATACGCATTTGTCTATTGACGTTAGTACATTTAGTATGAGACTGGCCGTAAATGCTATGTACTGTACCTGCTGCTTAATGTATATTCACTCTAAGATAAGGGTTTTTTTAACAATGCAATGTCTGCACAGAGAATTGTCACATGGGTACAAAATTATACATAATATTTACGCTGACGGCGAATTTAATTCTAAATTAAGCAAAATATTTATAGAATCATAAACCAGGCAAGTTAAATTCTAGAATAGTTAGAGCTCTTTTTCAGTGAGATTTTACTATCGCTACTTCTACTGAACTTTGTTTGTTTCATTCTACGTTTATTTTTCCACCACATTTCATATTTCCTATTTTCGTAATTGGGTGCTTTTCACCTACTAATTTGCTATATTATAATTTAGTTTTCAACACACTTGCTCGCAACGTAGGTATTATTGAACCGCTATTAGGCTCATAATCCAAGATATTAAACACGCGTGCTTTTTCATTACGTTATTGTTCTAGTGCAGTAATAAAATAACCCGACCAAGTATGTTTGCAAACATTTGCAAGTATTATGTCATGTAGATGAAGCATTCGAATTTAGTCAGGTTATGTTTATTTTTTAAATTGACCAAAGAGTTGACAGGTGGCAGAAATAGCGGAATCCAGAATATTATTTCAAATTACTATACATTTTCATAAATACATAAATAAAATATTTAAATTGTGCATCCAAATTATCGAGTAATTATATTAAATGTAAAGTTATCGTATTTTTATTTTATGATAATCGTTCATTAACGAATTATTATTCGCAGTTTTTTTTTATATTGGCTGTTTATGGATAGGATTGCTGCCTTACTTTGCGCGCGTTTAAAAATTCCGTAGGTATGCGCGCGCCGTTTTAAAGTTACCATTGTATTGTATTTGTTATTCGGAGTGGAGTGAATTTCAAATGTTTGTTGCGTTTATTTTGTTGTGTTTACTATTATTCCTTTTATGTGAATTGTGAACTTCAAGTAATGAACAAGAAAAAATAAAAAGGTTAAACGTAACTTTGGGATAATTCCTAAGTAAGTAAGTAGTAAAAATTACCTAGCAACAAATGTTAGTAAAAGTGTTACTAAGTCGGTTATTCCTCGCAAGTGTGTTGAAAAACGTCGTATGAAACTCGTGTGCATTGATCATTATACTCTCTGCTATCTTATGCGCGCTCGCTTGCAGCTCGCGCGCACAATACCGCCTCGAGTATAATGATCAACTTAGCACACTTGTATCATAATGTACTATTACAGTACAGTCAAGGGCATTAATATATATACACTTCTCCATACTGATCCCTTACAAATGAAATGTGTCTATATATTAATGCACTCGACTGTACTTTAGAATTTGTTATTTTTGAGGATAAACTTATGCACATAAAGTGATACTTTTGTACGCGAGTGTAGTGAATGAATTCGTGTCGGTTTATAACCGTTAAGATCACCGACACTTGTTCAGAATGTTCAGGAAAAGCCCGCTTTCCACTCGATAATAAAGTAACCAATCGTCAGTAGAATCTAAACAAATATGGCTAACGTAACTTTCCATAGCATTTGACGTCTTTTACATATAATTCAACTAAAATTGTATGCTAACTCAAAGTTTAAGATGTTGAGTTCGTAATAAAATCATGTGTTTCCGCATACCTATAAGTTGGGACCCTTTAAACGAAGCGTGCAGAAGCATCTAGCGGGCCAGCAAAGCGGTGGCAACTAACAGGTTACTGATTGTCTCCTGTTCGTTGGCGCCGCGATTTGGGCTCTACTTTTCACTTACGATCAGGTGGAGTGGAGCCACTTTGTTGTGCCAAAATAAAAAAATAAAATAAAAAAAAAGATTGTGTTGGTTCTAAAAGTGCGCGATTACGGAATAATGCAAGTTTAGGTTTATTTAATTGTTTTTTTAGATTTTTTTATGATTGGTATATGTATTGTGTACCAGGTGGCCATAAACTCGAGTGGGTTATCGTACAGCGCCATCTCGTTGCTGTCCACGTTGTTCGCTCTGTACGGGTCGCTGGCGCTGAACAAGTTCCGACTGGACTGCAGGGTAGGAGTGGCCTGCGCCCTGCTCTACCTCGGCTACCTGCTGCTGGCAGCGCTCATCGAACTTAACGTCTTCTTCCCCGTGAACCTCCCTGTTTGTCCGCATTGAACATGTTATTATTTGCTGTTAACCCTTTAAAGGGCAGACAGGATGTCAGAAATGCGCAAAATTGAATTCTTGCCACTTTGACATAATGTTGAAAAATATAGGAAACAACTTCCATGTGATTAACCAATCTTGTTCATAGCATAAGTAATATATTTAAAAAATACAACAACAAGTTTCTAAAGAGCAGTTTGAAAAAAATGTGTAAGTACCTAGGTACGAGTACATATGATTAGCGCTAAATGCGCGAATTATTACCCAATTTTATCACAAACTTTTTAAGAACTGCTCTAAAATATTTTATGGTAACTTTTCTTAGGGGCTATTGATAATTATACAGGTATATCTATATTTTTAATGAATATAATTGCAATCCGAATCGAAATAATTACTTAGAAGCAACTACGCAGTCTTACTTAATTGACACGAGACGCGATCAAAATTATATGTTAAACTTACAGCGATTGTGAAATCTGAAAAGATGATCATATAGATTTTTAAGTCAATATTCGAAAAGCTTGACTAATGCCATTTCGTGGTTTTTATTTAACACTAGGTTCTTATTATCATCATATTTTAAGATAAGTACATTAAATAAGATTTTACATTTATGAATAGTTTTCTTGATCTCCCCATTAGACATAAGACCTATACTAAAGTTCAAAAAACAATGCACGTTAATCTAACTTATATTTTTTACCTGAAATAAAAATGATTAAAAATAAATTTACTTACTTTGTCAGCCTTCGTAGCCTAGTCGGTAGTGACCCTGCCTACGAAGCTGGAGGTTCCGGGTTCATATGTTCCGGCGAGAGCATTATTTGTATATTTATTTATCACAAATATTTGTTCCTTGGTCATGGCTGTCTATGTGTTTAAGTATCTGTATGTATATATCTATTATATATATCGTCGCCTGGTACCCACATCACAAGCCTTAATTGAGCTTACTATGAGACTAGGTCGATTTGTGTAAGATGTCTAAGTTTTTTTTTTAATATAAATACAACAACTGATTGTACATTCTTACACAAATCAACCTAGTTAGTCCCACTATAAGCTTAATTAGGGTTTGTGCTATGGATACTAATCGACGACATAGTTTTATTAAAACCGAGGAAGGAGATGCAGGGTTTTAGGCAAACGTTGAAAATTCTGATATTATTTTTTTATGATCGTTTGTTTCAATATCCAAATAAATAAATAAATAAAATAAAATAAATAATGTTAAAAGTAAAAAAGGGTTAACCCTTTGGGTGCCAGCGAGTGCTACGCGCTACGCACGTGGCCGACCCTGTGATTTTTTCCGCCTTGTAGTTAAAATGGACAGACACAGAGAACTCCCCTCGGGGGTTTCCGGCGCTGAATGTGTTAACTTAAATGTTTAGAGACAAGCAATGTACTTCAAAATTAATCGTTAATTAGCGCTAGACAATGACAGTCGCCAACACACAGCGTTTGACTTCTAAACAGTTACACACGTTACATTGAACGTTCGAAGGAAATAAAATTAATTGTTCATTAAAACATTTGTCAATAATTTTTAAAACGATTGCTGGTGATACGAATTATTACTCATTTTCGTAAAAGCCTGGGTCATCCATCAAAATGGTAACACACTTTAATCTAAATAGGTAAATACATAGAATACAAATGGTACCTAACTGATAAATTAACTTTCAGTACATATGGCGCTTTTTACGCGCTAGTGCGAGAAATGGTTCATCTTACGTTAGGTCGTAATCTTCGGAGGGCCATATGTACCTACTGAAAAACATCGTACGTGCATACACGTGCGAAAACGAAATTCGTAACTCGTGTCGATTTAAAGCACTCCTTTCGATCGTGCTTTAATTTATCTCCACTCGTTTCGAACTTCATTTCGCATTTGTATCGTAATGTACTATTCTGTGATACCTAAATCCACAAATAGGTATCAACGGGACCTGCGGATTCGAAGGCCGGGCCCCTTATTACTACCGACTGGGCTACGGAGGCCACGTGTGTAATACACGTGCAACATATCCGATCAAGAAACAACTATATATCAGGTACTATTACTAATGAACTTCAGCTATTTAGATACCTACCTACTTATTACTTATTAACTCATATTAACCGCGATGGCATGCGATTCCCCTGCCGCCAAGTATAAGCTGAGCCGGGAACGACAATATGACTTTCACTACCGCACTATGCGTCGCCGACTCTACGCGTTTATTTATTATCGCTTTATCAGACTAATTTATTCACAGTAAGTGCCTCAATTACCGTGTTAAAATTTTACAACGCGTTACAACGTACATATAGTTAATAGACCGTGAGTCAGTTTAATTGTCCAGCGCTGCGTTCTTTCATTGAACGTGATCGTGAAAGAACGCGATAGTTGTTAAAATTAACTTCAGAAGGCTGTGAAAATTGTTAGCAACCATTGAAAAGTCGGTTTCGTCACAACATACGAGACGTTCAACTCTTCCATTCCGACGCGTAAAAGTGTAAAAAATAGACAATACATAATCGGCATCTGTAATTAGAAGTGGCACACGCGATCAACGACAACTATGTACGCCACGCGGTGCGGTAACCGCCGCCGCTCAGACGATACGTGATGCGCGATTAAGTAACGGCGGGAACCAACACTTCCCATATCCTATTTTCCTACACGACAAGAAAACAATGGGATCCGTTCTGTTCATTTATTAATTACTGAATCACAATTAGGTATTACGGGCATGCCATCGTAACAAAATGGTAACTAGTTACACTGACGCGCCAGTAGCTTCCTAAAAACTTAATACAGGCGAAAGTACACGTAAATGTACATTAAAGTACTTAAACTTAAATTAAAATGAAATGTTGATCAACTATCTTGGTATAATCGAGCGTAATAACCGCTCCCACAGAGAGGGTGGTCGCGGAGTTGTATACGGGGCAGGCATAGCGGTCATGCACACTTTTATAGGTCTCCGTGATGTATCTTGCATCACGAACGGGTAAGGATGTTTTAGCAACGGTGAGACCGACGTCCCGACTAAACTTATAGTTGATGCGGGAAACTTTATTGCTTGACTTTTGACAACTTGTCGCTGATTGCTGGCGCCGCCGAGGAGAATAACCGGTATAGAGCTTGCCTTGGTGGTCTTGGGGGGTGGTTTCGTTGTAGTAGATGAAGATGGTACAGGGCGAATCCTTGGTAATCGCGTAGTAGTCTCTATAATTTCATGAAAAATGGAGTCTTCGTAATCTCGGTTTTCGTCTGCAAAAGGAGACACAAACACGAGTTGTTTCAAGCTGTTTATATCTTGCACTAGTTTTGCGTGTTCCTTCACTATATCATCGGCTTCGGGCAGAAGTTGATCGATTCTTGGCGAGATCTCGTTGATGGAAAACAGTGGCCTGCTGAGAAACGTAGCCGCAGTAGGCGCTCCGAACATTTTGCCGACGTGTCGCGGGAAACGATGTCCTAGGTACAAAATAAAATGTACTAAATAACATCACACATTGGAAGAACGGAGTGTACTGTTACTAAAAACTAGCAAAGTGTATTTCCGGTCATGCTCAGAGTAGGATTCCAGACTTGGCCATCTAAGATGATAATAAGAGAACTAATTATCATCTTAGATGGCCATTAATATTTGGTTAATTATGGACATATATTATACCTAACACAAGGAAACGACAAGGAAATGTATAAGAAACGAATTTTTTGAAACGATTTTTAAGCTATAACTTTTATGTTGTTTTATTGTTTTAAGGATTCAGGGTTCGGAACTAGGAATTATTTTTTTCAAAATATGTAGTTACTTGACTTACAGTCAGCTGCAGAGAAAAGTAGACCCCCAGCTCATCCAGTAATGCTAAACTTTTGCTTTCGAGTACTAACGGGTGCGGAACTCACTTACTTATTTGTCCACGGAGTAGGTTTGTCCCTAATTTAATTCTTTCAATAGTAACCCCGATGTATTTTTTATTTTTAGCAGGATATAAAGACACAAATGTTTTTTTTTTCAGACAAATAATACATTGGTTTATTTCTTACATTATTCAAAAATAAACATTGAATATAAATAAATTAATGTTAGTAAGTAAGTAAGCTTACTTATAAAATAATGTAAGTAAGTAAGGTAGAAGTGGCAGTGCGTAACATGTAAACAAAGAATATTTATTAGAACCACTGTATTTTGCTACATAAAATATTTTCATGTGTTTTGGGAGAGGAGTTTGTTAAATTATATTTATTATTTAAGGTGGCAATATCAAAATTTCTCAAACTTACAATTTTTTTCTACCAGTAAGTGTCAGATGCTTTTGCTGGCAGTCCCAATAAATGGCACAAATTTGTATTTAAATATTGATCTTTTTAAATATTAACTCGCAGCCTGTGTCAAAATTATGCAAATAATTTAGATATAATAAGCTAATTATTTCGAAGTTGGTATATGAATTATTATTATAGGGATTAGGGATATTTTTCCAAGTGTAACTGGTGTCTAACCGTTCTTGTGAATAAATAAATAATAATGAAGCACATAAAGACACACACGTTTTTCATCGTTTAAATACCCTAATAGTTTATTTTATCTTATCGATGGCAACTCAAGCTATGATGACGAATATTGATATAGCATCGGTTACTAGTACTTCTACCTTAACTACTCGTAAAAAAATTAGATAAACAAAACAATTACCTAATATGTGTCTAATATTATCTACTGTCAAAAGTGGTTTATATTTAGTAACAATTGAAAAATGTTACGGACAATAGACTTTCCACAAAATCCTTGATACAATTTAATGGGCAATGCAATGAGTTACACAGACGGACTAAAACAGACGGATGGACACGAAACTATAAAGATAAATTTATGGATTCCTATTTTGGCTACGGAACTATAACTTTACAATATTGTACGTCCTACGTACCTGTAGTATACGTCCTAGTCATAGTGTCGGCGCTGTAATTCGGTAATTCCAAGCAATTGACCTAAAACAATAGAAATGTTTGGTTAGATAAAGTCTACTAACAAAAGAAACACATGGTAGATATATAAACTACAAATGGGCATGATGCCGTCAGTACGCTTCCTATATATCACGCACGCACCCTATAGAATGGTACTTTTTAACTCGCGGTTACAACTATTCAATGATAAAAAATACCCATTTCTCAAAAGTAGGTAGGTACAGGTACTCAAGAATGACAGGAAGAACCAAATGCTGCTTGGTCACTTTCCATAAGGTACTTGTTTTTATTTATAATTTTTCATTTCTTTCTTCAGTATACGTTTCTTTCGTCAGTTTTCGTTAGCCTTGGATCCAGTGGCGGGCTGGACGCCAGGACCTTCAGTTAGGTATCCTAACATATTATTATTATTGATGTATTGGGCCAGTCTATGCCGCTTCGACCAATCGGTTGATCTATTGTGGCGGCCCTTTGTATTTTAAAGTTTGTTACTTATTCCCGTTGAGTCCAGAAATTTCCAGATTCTTTGGGCTGTAATGCTGTGTACCTCATATGGTTGCAGTATGTGCCTACCTAGGTGGATACTTCTTTTATGCATTAATGGTCCGCAGAAGCAGAGGATATGCATCGCAGTTTCTTCCTCTTCCTGGCAGAACCTGCATAGTGCTTCTTGTTTCTTACCCATTAGAAACATGTGTTTGTTCAGTTTGCAGTGGCCGGTCAGAATTCTGACCACCGCACAAGTTTTGTATCTTTTGAGCCCTAGTAGCTCTGTAGTAGTTTTGTTGTTGAACCCTTGTATCAGAGCTTTAGAGTGTGTGTTTCCTTTGACGGCCTTCCACTCTCTGATGGCTCTCATTTTTAAACGGTTTTTATTAACTTCACCGCGTATCAACTGTCGTCGATGCTTCAAATCTTGTGATCGATTTTTCGACCACTTCTACTGCACCGAAATCAATAAAATTTGGAACTCTTATCAAGTCCCCATGACAATGCAATATTATAATATTTGTATCCTTGTATCCTCAAAGCCTGATGCTGCAGACGTACTGCTTACCTTAACCGAGAGTGTTAGACACGTGAAAATTAAAGTATAGCATGTTTGGCATAATCAAATACTAACAGCCTGATCTTGACTTCCAACTCCTCACTCCTGATGCTGCAGTACTGCCTACAATAACCGCAAGGTTTATCTTTTATCGATATCTTGATTTTAAAGAAGTTCTTTAGATATTAAGTAGAAACATGCGAATGCGAGAATACTAACGTCCAACTCCTCAAATCTGATACTCCAGTGTTACTTACTGCCTGCCACAACCGCTAGGTTTAGCGATATGTAGATTTTGAAGTACTGCTTTAGATATTTGGTAGAAACATACGGATTTAATTATCATCATCATCATCATATCAGCCGAAAGACGTTTACTGGTGAATATAGGCCTCCCCCAAAGATTGCCACAAGGACCGGCCCTGTGCCACCCGCATCCAGCGACCTTCATCAGGTCATGAGTCCACCTTGTGGCGGGCCTACCCATGCTGCGCCTTCCGGTACGTGCCCGCCACTCGAGGACCTTACCGCCCCAACGGCCATCGGTTTCACGCGCGACGAGCCCCGCCCACTTCAGTTTAGCGATTCGACGAGCTATATCGGTAACTTTGGTTCTGCTGCGGATAGTCTCATTTCTTATCCAATCTCGCAGAGAGACTCTTAGTATGGGCCTCTCCATTGCCCTTTGGGTGACTTGAGCCTTCTTATGAGGCCTATTGTAAGCGACCACGGCTTAGTACCGTATGTCATTACTGCGGCCCTCCGGCTGATAGACTGACAGCGTGAGTAGATCGCGTAGGGCGAGCCGTCGGGCCTGCGGCCCTCCAGCTGATAGAGTGACAGCGTGAGTGGTTCGCGTAGGGCGAGCCGTCGGGCCTGCGGCCCTCCAGCTGATAGAGTGACAGCGTGAGTGAATCGCGTAGGGCGAGCCGTCAGGCCTGCGGCCCTCCGGCTGATAGACTCACAGCGTAAGTGGTTCGCGTAGGGAGAGCCGTCGGGCCTGCGGCCCTCCAGCTGATAGAGTAACAGCGTGAGTGAATCGCGTAGGGCGGGCCGTCGGGCCTGCGGCCCTCCAGCTGATAGAATGACAGCGTGAGTGGATCGCGTAGGGGGCCGTCAGGCCTGCGGCCTGCGGCCGTGCGGCTCTCCGGCTGATAGACTCACAGCGTGAGTGGTTCGTGTAGGGCGAGCCGTCGGGCCTGCGGCCCTCCAGCTGATAGAGTGACAGCGTGAGTGGTTCGCGTAGGGCGGGCCGTCGGGCCTGCGGTCCTCCAGCTGATAGAGTGACAGCGTGAGTGAATAGCGTAGGGCGATCAGTCGGGCCTGCAGCCCTCCAGCTGATAGAGTGACAGCGTGAGTGGTTCGCGTAGGGCGGGCCGTCGGGCCTGCGGCCCTCCAGCTGATAGAGTGAAAGCGTGAGTGAATCGCGTAGGGCGATCAGTCGGGCCTGCAGCCCTCCAGCTGATAGAGTGACAGCGTGAGTGGATCGCATAGGGTGAGCCGTCGGGCCTGCGGCTCTCGGGCTGATAGACTCACAGCGTGAGTGGTTCGCGTAGGGCGGGCCGTCGGGCCTGCGGCCCTCCAGCTGATAGAGTGACAGCGTGAGTGAATCGCGTAGGGCGATCAGTCGGGCCTGCGGCTCGCCATCTGATAGAGTGACAGCGTGAGTGGTTCGCGTAGGGCGTGTCGTTGGACCTGCAGTCATCCGGTTGATGAGACTGAGAGCATGAGTATACCCCTCGGGTTTGCGTAGGGCGTGCCGTCGGGCTTGCGGCCCTCCGGTTGATAAACTGACAGCGCAGGTGGTTTGAGTAGGACGTGCACTTGGACCTGCGGTCCTCCAGTTGATAGACAGAGAGTGTGAGTCTCTCGGATTCACGTAGTGCGTGCCATAGTGCCGTCGGGCCTATGGCCCTCCGGTTGATATATTGCATGGATTGACCCTTATGGGCCTCGGTTCGGGTCGGACTTTCCGTCAGACCTGCGGTCCTCCGGTAGGTCGACTGAGATAATGAGTTTATATTTTATAGTCTCGAAATTCGACTTGTACAATGTGTACAATATAAAAATTTAAACTTGATTTTCTCAGTAAATCAAATTGATTGATATATTCCTTATTGTCAGATCTCTGTTATCTAAGGTACTTACTCGTATTGTATGAATAACACGTCCATTTGAGACACTTCGGGCATTCAAGCTTACATTAACCACGCCTTTGGTTTTCATTTGTCGATCGAGATATTTAATTACATTTTTTTAGTGTCGGATTTCTAAAAATATGTATTCAGCAGGGATTCGCCTCCCGTTACACATAAAATAATGTCCATTACGCTTACATATGTGTCGTGATTCGTGATGATGCATTCCAAGTAGAGTATAAACGCTACTTAGCATGTATAATTGTATTACATATTACAAACAACATCTTTGATCTAGAATAAGTAGGTATATTATCGGAAATTAACTTAACAATTGCACTAAAAACTTGAAAATAAAATAAGTAAAAAAAGTTTTAAGTTAAACGGTTTTTATTGCACCAAAAACTAGAAAATAAAAATTAGTTATAACTAACCGTAGATGCTTCTTTCTGTAGATTACTCACGTGAAACTATTATCACTGTAGTCTTCCTAAATCGGATGCTGAAAGCCACGTTTAGCCTCTATGTCAGTGGATTAAGCGTTACCTAATCGGAAACTTTTACCAAACTAAAATAAAAACGTGGGGCGTTATTATAAAGAAACGTACAAGTTGAAAATATGTAATTGTAGCATTAATATTGCAATTAATCATCCATCTGTTCAATCACTTCTACAGAGGTAAATAGCTTTTATCAAAGCCAGAACAAAACTTAAAACACTATTGCTGTCATGATTTCTATGTGTGTTCCTCAATAACTACAGTGACTTACTTAATCACAATTGCTTACGCCCCACGTTTTTATTTCAGTTTGGTAAAAGTTTCCGATTAGGTAACGCTTAATCCACTGACATAGAGGCTAAACGTGGCTTTCAGCATCCGATTTAGGAAGACTACAGTGATAATAGTTTCACGTGAGTAATCTACAGAAAGAAGCATCTACGGTTAGTTATAACTAATTTTTATTTTCTAGTTTTTGGTGCAATAAAAACCGTTTAACTTAAAACTTTTTTTACTTATTTTATTTCCAGATTCATCCATTTTTTCTAGATCCTAACATAAGGTTGATTCGGTACACTTTCCATCAAATAATTCGGGATTCATAGAAAATAGTTACTGTATAAACATGCTAATTTCGAATAGATTATTTCATCGATTTTAAAATTAAATTTTGTTGGAATTTCCCTGATTTATTAATTGAATTCAAAAAACGTATAACTACCTAACTACCTATAGGTATATTTTGAGATTCTATAGTTCTGCGAATATAAAACTAGCAAATGATGTATAAAAAACCCGTTTTTCCATTGGATACATTTTTGAGGTTTGTTTAAAAGTTCTTGTAGCATGTTGCAGCTCAAATCAATATACCTATACAAAATATATAAATTCTAAAAAAAATTATCTGATGATGAAAATGATTGTACCTACCATATAAATGGCTTAAACTCTTCTAAATTTTCAACATCCGTTATTTTAAACTCTCTCTATACCTACTTATTCCTATTGACAAAACTTATTGAGCTTATTGTGGAACTAAGTCGAGTTATGTAAGGTAAGATTGCACCATCTGTGCACTTTTTGATAATATATTATATAAGCACTGATGATGAAATAGGTAAACAGAGTAGGAACTACTAGATGCTACTAACACATACATATTACTCGTACACATTAATCAGGGGATCAAATTACAGGGCGCTCAGTAGGAAAGAATGATCCGACACTCGAGCAAATTCAGTCACGTCAAAGCAATTAACATGAAATAATCGCAAATTCTCAATTACCGTGCTGTTAACGACGCAAGAATTATTCGCAAGCACGAATGCTATAGTTTTTACCCAGCTCATTATCCATATAGATCACAATGATATCATTTACGTGCAATACTTAGTGCAGTAGGTATGTACAAACTGATTTCCGTATTACACATAATGGCTTCTAATTCATTTATTTGATATATTGCTTCTAATTTATATAATAGTGCGGTATCCATAACTTGAAATAAGTATCATAATGGCAATAAATGGCGCATTATGCAATAAACAAACATGGCAATAAATATAGTATAATGTTATGACATTCATTCAACGAAATATTTGCACGAACATTTTTTAACAACACTAACCCCCTTATTCATAAACGTCTACTAACTCAGCAGGCTGCTAAGTATTGTTTGTTATTTTCGCTCATAGTGACATATTGATAAGACCGAAAGGGACAAACAATACTTAGCGGCTTGCTAATTTGCTACATTTATGAATAAGAGGGTAAGTATACTCCTTACATGATTGACTTTACTGTGTGTTTTATTTTGTTTTCTGATAAAATTTTAGGTCAAATGTCATTTCTCTAAGAAACTAGTGTCTCAACTTTTACTATTATTGAGTTATTAAAAACAAGTTTAATGACTAAACAAGTGTATCATTGCACCCTTTATTACATCCTAATGTTATTATATTACCATGTACCGTCGCTCACCTGAGATTAATTATATGTTATTCTTAAGGTTCTCACAAACATCATTTCACTTACCTAGGTATGATATATTATATGAAAACGATTTTTTTATCTAATTTAACAAAGTTGATATAATTACCACTCGACTTATATTAATGTCCCAAGTAACCTGTCGAGTATAACGGATAACAAAAAGCACCCTGTATACCTATCCAATCAATTTAGTATGGTTACCAACGTAATCTAATGATCCATCATATTACAATAAATAATATAAGATATAAGACATTATAGGTATATTTTGTGAAAGCGATGGATCGATCATTTTGACTTCCAATGTAGGTGCGTTTAAACCAAAAGAGCATTCGCTGTTCTAGCGCCCGTTCTACGAAATCAACCAATCACGTTTTGTGTAGGTAGGTACCGATCGAATTTCGTAGAGTGGGAGGTTAGAACAGCGAATGCTCTTTTAGTTTGAACGCACCTTTCAAAAATTCGCATTAATCCCAATATGTATATGAAGGGTCCACGGAAAAAACATGTCCAATAGGTACCTACTTTAAAAAAAATCAGGGCAAATTCACACCTTAGGGTAGACTGGGGTCAATTGAACCAATTTGCCTTTAACCGACCGTGACTGCTACATTTTTATAAGTAGAAAGATGTACGCTCACAATATTTCAAGGTTAGTTATCTGGTTCCTAAATAAAATGTATTTGGATGGTCTATATCTCATAGTTTTTCGACAATAGTGAAATAAAAAGAAAAAGGCAGAGTGGTTCAAATGACCCCACATGTGTGTCAATTGAAACACTATGTGGGGTCAATTGAAACACTTAAATATCTTCGACACAATGAAAGTATTTATATCTGTTTTAATCTTTTTCATTACTACCTTTGCATACAATGAGCTCATAAAAAGTTCGCAAGTATAGCATGAACATATCTCAATTTATGAGCATCTGAAAAAGTCGTTAAAAAAACATGGAATAAAAAAGGAGTATACGACTTTTAGACTTCATTGTCACTGTTACCATTAACATTTACCTTAACCAAGGTAGATTTAATGCATTTACACGATATAGCGATGTAGAATCGCAGAAAATAATCAAAACTATGTTTCATACAAAAGTGCCTGTTTCAACTATAATAATGTTTCAATCATAACCATTCCCAAACGCCCAGTTGTGTCAGTGAGTGTTGTAGTCGCGATGTGGAATGAAATAATAGACGAAACAAAATATCAGTTTAAATGGTTTCATACCGTTGCAGCGGTAAACAAAACCATCGATAAAAACGTGAGGCGATATTAAGCCGAAAACATTAGCAAAACACCAAATTTTATTTAGTTTACAAAAAAAGAGTACTTTTTGAAGTCTCGAATCTCTGAAACTATTTAGACGTACGGTAACCTCAACTTGTTGGAAATTTATTATTCTTTAAACGTTTAATAACATATGATATCAAATAACATAAGGTTTTTTGAATAAACATCAGAAACTAAAAAATTACCGTAAATTTCGCAGTTTTTTACGTACTACGCAGCTAGAACAACGTTTTTTTGCTTGCAAAATGTGGTTTTATATTGCCCTATAGTGTCTAAATAACATAACAAAATGCAGCGATACTACTTGATTTGCGAGTTTAAGGTAAAACGACGTACCTACGGTTTGACCGTACTATTTATGATCTAGATCAAAAACTAGCCAAATAATTGTGAAGCTTAATAAAACAAACATGTGCATCGAATACAAAACTTTATATTTCGAAGTTGGTTAATTTTGGGGACGATTAAAACATGGGGAAGATTGAAACGTTTCAATCGTCCCCAAGCACGTTGTTTCTATCGTCCCCAAACCACTTTTTTGACTTCAATGTCAAATATTTTATATAAAAATAGACTCTAACACTGATCACCGTCCATAAAAATATTCGTTTATTCCTAACTATAACACTTACATAATTAGATTAGTCAATATACGAGAGTAGACGAAGTTATAAGACAATATACGAGAGCACGAATCCTTACTTTTTACCGCGTGAAACTGGTTTCGCTCGTGGACACTTCCGTATCGCACCGGCGCCCGTGCGCTACTGTTAAGGATTGCAATATGGCCTACCGCTTGTTCCGAGTGTTGCGTCAGACGCGTAGGCATCATAGTTTCCGAGATATTTGACTTGTTTCAATGTTGACCTGTTTCAATTGTCCCCAGTCTACCCTACCTATTCTGTTAAAAGTAAGGTGGTTTTTCCTTCTGTAGTTTTAATTCACTAGACATGTTCTTTCCGTGGACCCTTTATATGTATGTATAGCATAGCCAGCTTGAATTGACTCACTAACTGAAGTAACTGTTGACTGCCTCTTGTATCACCTAACTATACAAATAAAAAAAAAGTTTGTGAGTCGAATGTTTTGAATTCAGCAGCCCAACTCAACACAGTGTACATAAATGACTGTATTTTTTTTATAAATACACATTAATTTGATGTAGGTATCTTAGTTAAATGAAAGGGAAATCATAATTGAGGAAGAGATCTTAAAATTGATTGACCAATACTTGCAACCGCTCTACCTATAACTGTAATTAATTTCGCATGAAATACGCGTTTTTATGAGGCTTCTACACGAGCATGTTCTACATAACATAACACACTAAAGGTAGAAGGTAAAGATTTGGAGTTATTAAGCTTTTAAATTAAGTAACATTTTTGTTAACCAAACAAAGGATTATTTTTACTACAAGGCTTGGCAGCAGCAGGTAAGTACCTATACTTGTGGTCAGAAAACTGCCTACAAAAATAATTTCAGTTTGTATTAGGTACTCAGTCCAGTTTGGACTTGGGTGATTTTAGTAATTGATAATATATTTTTCACCACACTGCTCGTAAACACGCTGTTTGTCCTTCAATTTCAGAGCGCAAAACTGTGTTTTAATCTCTAGAGGTTAAAGTAATTTTTTTTTAATCTTTTGGGTAGACTAAAGCAATAACTTATACGGCCTGAGAGTGCAATAAGCTTTTTGACGTTTGAACTAGACAGTACGTTCGAAAACTCAATAGCTTCAAATCATGAATGTAGGATTAATATGGATTTGACAACGTTATAAAAATAGCAAGAACGAAAGGGATGGTCTTATGAAACTTTTTACTAGTGGAAGTGAAAAGGAACGATAATCGTCCGTCCTTATCACTGTGCCACTATTTTTTGTGTGTGTGTGCATTAGATGCTAAAATGTAAGTGCCAGACAAATGCGTTAAATACGTCACTAAGTGCCTGTGTGGCACTTTCTTCTTAGTAGTAAGTGACTATGTCTATCCCTCTTAGTGGCACACTATGTGCGGCCCCTCGCTTCAAACAGATTCATACACATGAACCTTTCATAATATTATATTCAATATGGTAAAATCCAAATTAAATACCACATTTTGTTGTAAAAGGCTTTTAATTAAAAGTTCTAAGAACATGGCAACTAAAATAAAAGGAAAATAAAATTGTTGACACTATGCAAATTTCAGAACGCCTCCGAATATTTTTTTCTTTTAAAATCTAAACGAGTTCGGTCGTGTTTTGTTTTCTTTCACTCTTAATTTTCAAATTTTCGGGTAATTGCGAGATGCGAAAGTGGGATAATTCCAAAAATCACAGAAAAATCGCCAATAAATACATGAGTCTCATTTTGGAATTATCCTGAATTTTTAAGCATTGCCACGCCAAGATAAATATTTGAGGTTATTGTTTTATTATTTGTTAATTTGTTTATTTTTTGGAAGTTGAAGACTTGCAAATAAATACCATCTAATTTGTTATGTTTGAGTTTTATTTCGCATGTTTCCTCGCTTTAGTGTGGTGAAAAATGTTGTGTTTCACTCGGCAGCAAAGCTTGTTCAACTCTCGTGCCTTAAAACCCTCGCATCGCTCAAGATTCCATTTTATGAACCACTCGCTGCGCTCGTGGTTCAAATTCTGGAATCTTTCGCTAGCTCGGGTTTCAATATTTGCACGAGAGTTAAACATTCACTTTGCTCCCTAGTAAAACAAATAACTATTATGGACGGTTAAACAGGCCTTAATAAAATCAACATAAAAAAATATTACATTTGTAAAACAAAATTATTTAATAATTAAGCCATACATCTTATAGGTACTTTTAATGCTAATTATACTAAACCCTGTTTAACCATGGATACTAGTAACATTAATTAATAATTAATGTAATCGCCCACGCTATTATGACGTGACGTAGTAATATAAAATCGAAAGTTATTTTTGAAGGCATTTTTATGGGAAGAATAATCTTGTTTTTAATAATTATCTGGCCAGGACCGACTGTAGATTTTGATTTACAATAGGTAGGGGTAAGCGCCAGCTTAGTGTTCTAGCTTAAAATAATCATTATTGACGGGCACTGTATTTAGTCGTACATATTCATAGGTATTGATCTATAAATACTAATAATGACATTATAATTATTACGTACATATTACATCATGAACAGTGTGCACGCAAAATAGTCACGATTGATGTCGATTTGCGGAGAGCAAAGAATATATAACTAAATTTAACAGTGTGTTTATCTCATACTTACGGGCGATAAAATATAATATATAGTGTAGATAATAGTTAATAAAGGAGCTTTTTCTTAGTTAAAACTGTTTTAGTATGCTTATAAAATGTAATTACTTACTTGTTATATCCTGTGCTAACCACTAAATAATCAACCTAATGAAAAACTTTCAAAATCCTTGAAGTAATTGTTCACATAATCGCTATGCATGTATTAGGAGTAGGTAGTTTGAAGGTATTCTTAATAAGAAATAAGCTGCTCTAATAGTGAGTTGGCGACAGCGACAGTCGCCTGACAAACATGTCAGGGGATTTTTTTTTTTCAGTAAAGATGGTGCTTTTTTAGTGAGTAGTTAGAGTGCGAGAATGGTTAATTTCTTATCAGGACTTTGGATGGCTATCTGTACTGAAAAACGTCGTACGATACACATGCGAAAACGAAATTCGTAACTCGTGTCAATTTAAAACACTCCCTCAGTCATGTTTTGATTTATCACCACTCGTTATTTTTTTTTTTGTCTTTCAGTTGATAATCTGCCATCGGCTGTTTAGCCATAATCAGATTGTTTGGGTTTATTACTTAAATCTTTTTACAGGTCCATTGCGGTCCATTAACCGCCATTCCTTTTATATGAAGAGAGGGTGTTATTTATTCTCTCTGGTCTACCACTTGTTACGATTTTTTTTCCCACTTGTATCGTAATATACTGTTAATTCCATGTTTATGCGGTATGAGTAGATTTTTTACATTCGCTTGTCGGGATTATGTTATCACTCAATTAAGAAAACCTCAAAGCACCTTACCTGCGGTGATGGTAAAAAGTTTTTGGAACGTGTGAAGAATCCAATATTGAGCGTGGCTCCCGCAAGCAGAAGCGTGGAGGCCTGCCAGAGCGCCGCCCACCGCCGCATGTTAGCGCACTATACTTACTGGCCGAGAGCATCGGCGCATGCGCCACCTCCCTCCTCCGTGCTACAATGCTAGGAAAATCGTCGGCTTTTCTTTGACATATTATGTTCCTTCCTTTGTAATGTGGTAATATTCAGTGAAGCAGGTACATAAAAATAATCGGTCGTTGGAGACGTCGCTAGGAGACGTGCAAGTTAAAGGCGTAGGAGTTTCGGTACGCCAATGGCTCTCTAGTTCCCAAAATTATTGGTTTATAGGTACATTACTTTCGGGGATCAAAGTAATAATTGTCATAAATATTTACTACACGGATGTAGGACGTAACACATCTTTGTTCTACAGCAATTATGCGCTATAATAAAGTGAAGTCTCAAAAGTGAAATGATATTTATGAACATTATTAATTTTTAGCTTTTAAGATGTTTTTTGATACCTAAGTTTAACGTTCCTGGACCACAGCGTCAAGGATGAGAGTATACTTATTATAAGGCTACACCTAGAGGAGTATCAAATATGTACACATGAAACGCTATGAAATATTTTTGCCCACATCATCGAAGCAGCTAGGCCCCTAAGGCTGCATTTCCACCAGAGATGTGCGAGGATGTGTGTGACTCGAGCGAGGTACGGTGTACGATAATATCTATATAACGGAGAGCCCGAACGACAGCCGAGCTAAGAGGGGTAGGATTTCAGTTACTCCTACTCGTTACTAACAGTACTCAGAATACTGTATCTACGCATCTACGCACTAGTAGAAAACGAATGGAGAGTTCTAAGCTTGCGTCCATGCATAGATGCATACCCCATAGAAATAACTTCCTTCGTAAGAATGTAAACCCTTCACATAACAAGACAAGAGTGAATCGTTCAATGTCTAACACGAGAATGAATTGATGAACACTGCAGTAGTGACCTTTTATATGACTGTCAGGTCACCAGCCACCTGTTCATAGGTGGGTAGATCCCAACCTGATTTATCATCTACCTGTATGGATCAAGCAAAGACCACTCCAAGCAAAACATTGCTTATCGTTTTCTAGATTTTGTAACTCATGTCTCCGACATATATTTTATTTTTTGACACACTAAATGGGGCCTTATTTTGCTTTACCTTGTTATGTATTATGGTAACTACATAATTTGTTTGCCGTATTAATATTTACTGCAAAAAAAGAGAAGAATAGTGGACATACTTAGATAGATGTATTATAATTATACAGGCAGTGTTCTTATGACTTAAAGTAACTAGTAGTTGGTCGCGGGCGGTACCTATTTAACTGATAAAATATTAGATAGGTAAGTAATTATAATTATTATACTTTTCCTTTATGTTCACGATAATCGCGCATATATCATCCTCATAATTAAGGAAATAGGTGTACTTACATTTTCGTTGTTTTAATATCATGCGATAACGCATACGTCTTAACCGCAACTTCAATTGACTTGTTGTTAACATACAATCTTCGACGTCTATAGGCGTCGTTCAGCCGATGTATTAATATGATGAAAACGTATAGGTACATATACAATCGTATAAGTTGATGTTGTGCCCTAGCGCTAATATTTAAGCACGAGCTACAGACTCCTAAGTCTTGGGATGGTTAGGAAAACTTTCCTGCAGAGTGAAACACGTTTTTACGTCACCCATGGCCACTACACAACTTTCTGACCAAGGCAAGGTAATAATTATACCTAGATATTTTTGTAGCAGGAACAAGAGATTGACAAAAACCATATCGACATAATTCTCATGAAAATGCTAACTTCGTAAAATCAGGTAACCAAGAAATCACATTTAGGCTATTTTTAAATATCTAATACTTCATAATAATTATTACTTACCTTATGGCGTTACAGTATTTTTAATTAGTCTTTGTTCTCTTGATATGCACTAAATACACGATTATATGAAAAATAATGTATTGTTATCAATGTGATTTGCATTCTTGTAATCTCTAGGGCGCAATATTTATTTATTATAAATTACCTAGGTAATAACTACTACATGACTTATCGATAGCAATTACGGCGATGTTTAATTTTATCGATCTCTCGATCCTGCTAGAAGAATATCTACGTATGTTACTCGTAGGAATCATTTACCTACATAATCCTCGAGCGTTCATTCGTAAAGCCCTATTTTGTCACCAACATGCTGACTTCATACTACTGATGATAGATTAAAATAGACTTCAAATAAAAACCACCCAAGAGCAAGTCGAGCCATTCTCAGTGTACGGTTCCGTAGTTATTCAAAAATTAAAAGTTAAAGGGAGGTGGCACATTTTTTTTATTCTAGAGCGATTATCTCCGAAAATATTTTCTTTTGTTAAACTTATTGTTTTTAAAAGATCTGTCCAACGATACCCCAAATTTTAGGATTTCATTGAATAAAAAATTCACCTCACAGGTAGGGGGGATGGGAGGTACCCTGAAAAACATTTTTTGTTCAATACTTTATTCTACCACTTTGTCGGCGTGATTAATATGTACCGGTGTATACCTGTACCAAATTCCTAATTTCTAGTGCTAACGGCTGCACTGAGCTATGCTGCGGACACATAGACAAGACGGACATGGCGGTATTACGGAACCCATAAAATGAATGTTACCGTAAAGCCGGGTTACTTTGTCCCAAAAAAATGATGTGTTTTACTTCTCATTCGATTTAATTGAAATAAAACACCTTTATGTTAGAATGAATAAATCAGAAGTAAAGTTAAGAGTGTAATCAAGTAATTTACACACTTTCTCTTTAATAAAATAATACCCAAGTTTTTTTCTGTTTCGTAAAGTTTGGGCTAAAGTTATATCTTCGGGAGGGTTACTTCATAAAATAGCACCACTTCCTCTTACACATTGTTTGTTTTATTGCAGTAAAATTAAGATTTCATCATAATGACAAATGCAAACTAAAATAATTATTATGATATAAATTTACAACTCCATCATAAAAGTCTTTTCACATACTTCTTATTTCGATTAATTCTCACGTTTGTCCTGAATTTCATCGGCATATAACATTTCTATGCTGTGCTTTTTGCAACTTTTAGATACCTAACTTCCATTAAAGATTTTTTTTGTATTAAAACCTATTTAGTTATTTACTTCATGATGTTCCTAATATCTCAAAGTATATTCATAGCCGCCCTCGTGTTATTCGGTTAAGCAGTTTTCGCGTAAAAATGTGATAGACAAAAAGTTCGACAGACGGGCAGACATATTTAAAATTAACAGTTTTAGTATGTGTCGGGATGCAAAATTCATACCTAAAACGCCTGATAACAATACATCATGTAAATTATGCGATGCTTTGGTTTTATGATAAACTTAATTTTGGGCCAAAGTTACCCCCTAGGGCCAAAGTAACCCGGCTTTACGGTACCAGTTTTTTTTTTGTGGGCTGTAACTCGGATATTTTCGAGAAGCGTGAACCGACTTTAAAAAAATATTTAATCGAATGGGTATCACCCTGAGGTCCCGTTGGCACCAAGTCGGGGTCTGATGATAAAATCTTGGTGAAATCAGTATTTTTTTGTGTTTATTTGGAAAATGTCTAAAGGCGAATTGTTCTAATAATGTTCCTTTATGTTTTATGTGACATCTTCAGCGGTATTTTAGGCTCGGTTGAGACCGTTCTTTCAAAATTAGTAAAATTCAAATGAAAACATCGATATTATGGTAAGGTATCTTTATTACAAATTAAACGATACCTAATATTTACAGATAACAAAAGTGTTACAAATCTGAATCTTTCCTGTCATTCACTATCATTAATTTGCCTAAATTAATTAGGGTTTCTACCAATCGCAATCATCAAACATGCAACGCACATAAAAATTAAAAAACACAATAGGACATTAATTATTAAATTATTTTTTAAACTTTCGTTCGAACTATTCATTAATTTAAAAATTCTTATCATAAATAATAAATATATTACCACGCACCTCCGATACACAGAGTAATGTTAAATAATTAGGAATGCGTAATCATTAATACAATCACTCAATGGTCTTCCCCGTTTTCGTTTCAGAGACTTCGCTAAAGAATAAAGTTAATATTTATTTAAATCGTAAATAAGCCGCGTCTCCACCAGGCGAGTCAGGCTGTGCCATCACAATCGCATCCACAGCACCACTACAATACGGCCACATCGAATTATCAGTGCACCCAGAGGCACCTTTGACAACATCCTGTTTACGGACAGCGGACGGCTCCATCCCAAGGACCGCTCGGCTGAGGCAACGTGTACTCAACGCTGAGGCACGCACATCCAGACGGACCGAGCATGCGCGGAGCCAGTTCACCTGGTGTAGACGCGGCTTAAGATACTGGATCTCTAATCAATTATTTTAATCAAACATTTCTATTAAAAACCACTGTAAATTCACATAAGTATATTCTGACTGGTACCCATAATGCCAAGAGTCTATAATATGCCAACGAGTAATGAATGGACACTTGAAACGACTTATACAGGACATAGTTAAGGGAATAGGATTCAGTCCACAAAAATCTGTCAACTAAATTTTAATCTTATGTCAAAAGGTCATTAATCTCAGTGACAAATGTCAGCGGTTACGGTTGGATCCTTTTGCCTTAACTACGTCCTTAACCCCATAAACGTCTGCTAACTTAACAAGCTGGTAATTATTTGTTCTTTTTGGTCTTATCAATATGTCCACAAGAGTGAAAGGGACAAATAATACTTAGCGGCTTGTTAAGAGGTGTTTATGATTAAGGGGGTTAGTATGTAAGCTAACGAAAAGCAAACCCTTTAACCCGGCGATGAATATACAATAGCATAGTTATTGTTATGATTCTTTTTATTGTAGCTAGCATTAATGGCGTCTGACACGATTATTTTCGCTTAGTTCGGTACATTTTTTACTCTATACTAGCTCTGGTTATAATATACAGCAGTAAAATATAACAAAATTTTGCGAGCAGTCAACTTCAAAGAAGATTACAACAGGCACTCTAATGCCTAAACAAGTGATATCTATGTAGTGTACAGTCAAGTGCAAAAATAAGTATTGAAAGAATCTGCTCATAAATATGTTACGACGTTCTTATTACACAGAATTAGAGTGCACTGGGACATATTTTTGTGTACACCTTATTTTGTCTTTGACTGTAACTATTTAGACATCACTTCCATCACCTTAATCGACCCCAAATAAAAAAACTTGTCAGTTAATTTATAATAAAATAATGGAAAAATAAATACCGTAAAAAGGGGTAATTAGGAATGTAGAGTAAACTAGTGTGTTAGCCCAGGACAAACAGTCCAGTATAGAATATCACATATGAAAAAATCTGTTGTTCTAAATTGGACTGTTAGTCCTGGGTCGCGTTTTATAAAGTTACAATTTACAATTTCGCTGTTTACCTCTCTAACGCACGCACATATTGGCTAGAAAGAGAGGCAAACAGCGAAATTGTAAATTGTAACTTTATAAAACGCGACCCAGTTTAGTCTACGTTCCTATTTACCCCGTTTTACGGTAACTGATATTGTAATAAACAAGATATGTTCATCATTGGGCTAAAGATATGCCTTTCGGTGGTATACGTACTGTACCTAAGTTAATAAAAATAAGTTGCACTATTAACAGAAATGATATCGGCATAAATTTTGTAATCCGTAACCTTTTCGACGCCATGTCATATACAAAAGCTGTCACTCAGACGCCACGTCAACGAAGTGTTTTTTCAGAATGTCAGCCTGTAGGATTACATTGCTCTGTGGGCTGTGGCTTATTAATCGGTGATTTGCTTTGGACCTGCAGTGCCGGTTTATCAGTCATTGGCGTCCAAAAGATTAATAAAGCCGGTTACTTTGCATTTACATTCTTATTATGGCGTAGACGAATACGTAAGAATAACGTTAAAATATTTGTGAAAGATAAGCGTGAAGAGTGATATAATTCATTTATTAGTTTTCTTTTTGCTGTACTAATCAAATGAGACCTCGAAATACAGAATAAATCGAAAGTCGAGAATGATTTATGTACTATAAAAACAGTCGGATAATCAATATTATCATTATCACATCACTAGCCATTTCCCCAAACATATTTAAAAAAACCGGCCAAGTGCGAGCCGGACTCGCGCGCGAAGGGTTCCGTACCATTATCAATTTATTATTAAAAAAATACAGTTAAATCAACCTACCTCAAAAACTATAGGAGATAATTTAATCAAACCAAAAATCGTTGATAGAGTTTATTAATGTGCATAACATATATTTTTTTTGGAATTTTATATCACGTAGTTTAAAAAATAGAGGGGGGGGGGGGACACATTTTTCAGATTTGAGAGCTAATATCTCGAAAACGATTTGCTTAAATAAAAATGAGATGTATAAACCTTCATATCATTTTTAAAGACCTTTCTATTAATACCCCACACGCTTATATACAACAAATTTTTTTTTTCTATCCCTCAGTTACATGTATGGAGGGCCCCCACCCCAATGGTTTTTTTTATAATTTAGTAACATAATCCTGTAACGGTTCATACAACACATATTCTTACCTAATTTCGTTACTGTAGCATTTATAGTTTCCGAGTAAATCGGCTGTGACAGACGGACAGACGGACAGACGGACAGACGGACAGACGGACATGACGAATCTATAAGGGTTCCGTTCTGCCATTTTGGCTACGGAACCCTAAAAAGGACATTTATCTGGCAAAATATATCTTATTCGGGATGGCAAAACAGACCCTAAATATGTAGTTTGTAAGTACTAAGGTAAGGTTTTTCTAAGTCTCATTGATTTAATGGTTGCAAAGAATTCAAATGTACCTTATTCCAAGGCGTCTAACATGATTCGACACCATAGCGAAAGGTAAACCATTATTCAGTTGAAAGTAAAAACAAGTTAAACAATCCTGCAAACTTGCTTTATTTCATAATCACGCACTTTCAGAAACAATCTTGGTTTTATCACCAATTTAAAACCATTTAAATTAGTATTAACGTAAAAATATATCTGGGAATGTGTTTCACGATATGTGTCAGAGACATCAAATGCTATGAAATGTAAGCAGTCTTTGTTTACCTTTTTTACTTCTAACTGAAGAATGGTATAGGAATTCACACTTTAGGCTTTAGGGTAGATCAAAAATACCATTTCTTAATATAATCTCTCTCGACAAAACGTTTCCCTCTGTCCAATAACATAATTGATATATGCCAAATTGTAAAAATAATCACGCTTAATGGTTCGAAAGGCATTCTTTTCGGTTAGGGCCTGTTTCACTAGCACCCTAACACTCAATAAAATATAATAATCTGACAATGAAATAGCTGTCCGTTTCTTCTGCCCGGGGAAAGGGGAGGAAGGTAGCCCTTTTACGGTAGAATTTAGATTAGGATGTTTTTTTTTTCAGTTGTAAATGACATGAGCTCATGTCAATCACGTATACAGGGACTTACAACAGCCTCAAATCTACTATTTTTTTATTATATACGCCAATAGGATGGGTACAACGGTGTACTGGTATCAATTTTATAGTATTATCAAATTAAAAAAATAACTACAGCGATTATGGTATCGAACTTATTGAATTATTTATTTTCTTTTAAGTTTCGTTGCGATTTTCAAAATATCTTATTTACGCGAAGAGGAATTTTAGAACTTTCGCTATATTAAAATAAATATTTTGTAAAAACCGAAACTTAATACGATCGTAAACAGTAATTAATCAATATAAATTGAGCACCACAAAAAAATTGTACCTACCTATTAGATAAACAAATAGAAGTGGAGTGTACTTACAATACGAAGTGAAAAACGTATTGTTTGTCGTATACCCTTAACCCCTCGTATGCTTCCTGTCAAATTACGTTACTGAAAAAGTGACCTTGACATTTAAAACAATAATTTGAAATTCCCACGCACGGATCCGTGTCTAAGCATACGAGGGGTTAAGTTACATAGCGTCGTTGAGATTGCCAATTCTGTTATGTGTAAATTTAAAATTTGATAAAAAAAGACTGTAAACATATGTCATTTGGATTGACTTTTCAGTTCCTGAAATCGTGCACATTACGGAATTGGCAATCTCAACGACGCTATGTAACTTAGGTTAGCTGTCTTTAGGGGGGCATATGTTTCATGAATCGTTACTCTAATATACCCTCATTTAGTTTTATAAATACAAATAACTAAGTTTTGAGAACAATAAACTCAAATTTACGATATGTATAACAATAGACAACGCCAACACCAAAAATTATTTAGGATCGACGCTTGTGTAGTCATAATACAATTTTAATCCAAATAGGAAAACCTGACCTAGTTATAATATTTGTAAACAGTTATTGTTACCTTGAATAATATCATAACTAGGGGTTATATTACTATCGTTAAAGCGCCACTTGTACGAGTGCTAGCTGCTAACTCAAGAGTTAAGCGTCGGTAAGAATGTAAGAATTTGACCGGGTTACTTGGCAAATACGAACTATGCAATTGTGCATGTGGGTTTTACTGTATTAAGCACATAGACAATCTACACGTGTGAGAGATGAATCAGGATAATTTTCCTTGACTACCTCTACCTCACTCTCTATCCGCGTTAAAATAAGTAGTTACTGAAAAGTAGATTTTTGTCTATTTGGTAGGATTATGGATGGATTGATACGCATCGAATGCTAATCAAAACACTTACTCTTGTCTCCAGTCGCTTGACGACTTCTCATCCCCCGCTCTCCTCCTCGGAATATGGTAATAATTTCTATAAGTACTATCAGATAGAAAGCTTTAAGATATAAAAGGCACTTGAAGTAAACTTTTGTAGCTGTAAGTCGCCATGTAACAGGTCAAGATTTGTTTTTCTTGACAAAGACAAAATAAATGTGTGTCATATACATTTTCCCCTCACTAGCTCGTAAAGCGCTCGTTTATCCTTTAATACGAGCGGGTAAAAACGCGTTTTACACACTTGTGAATAAAGTAATTTGACATTTCTCTAATTCCTATAGCCCCCTACTGCCTAGTATAAGTGGATCTGTATGACCGTAGTAAACATGCGCAATCGGAGCTCACATGTTAAATTGGTCGTTTCTCATGTGACTTTGTAAGCCATTGGCAATATTTAAGTAACTCTATTCTACGATACGTTTCGACATTGAGTTTGAAATAGTTTCTTTAAGTTAATTTACATTTGGATGAGATTTGTAATCATATTTCCTCGCGATAGTGAGGGGAAAAAAGTTGTATTACACTTGGCGGCAAAGTTTGTTCAACTCTCGTGCCTTGAGACCTTCGCAATGCTCAAGATTCCAGTTTTTGAACCACTCGCTACGCTCGTGGCTCAATTTTGGAATCTTTCGCTAGCTCAGGTCTCAATATTGGCACGACAGTTAAACAACAACTTTGCCCCCTTGTATAATAAATAACTATTTACAAGACTATTGACTAGAATAGGACTTCATTCAAAACACGCCTGCGTTGCTACATACGTAGTCGTCATTAAACAATACGGAATTAAGTCCAATTTTAGTAGATACAAATGTGAAAGGTCCGAGAAAATTAAAACTGATACTATGATGGCCAAAAGCGCTATACTCGTAATTTTATAAATACGTAAGTGAGAAGGATTTTCGGAAGAAACTCATGACATTTTGCAACCAGTCAAAGCAAGGAAAGTAACTGAAACATGTGATATCTGTTTTCATGTAGGGAATTAAAAACCAGGTAGTATTTATTAAAAAAATACTATTTTAAGGTATTATTATGCGCATAGATATACGACGAGTTTCTGTAACCTGCCCAGCTTAATCGATAGCGGACTTAGCGGTACTAAATGTAACTGTGGATCATTATATTATTTTTCATTAAGATCCGAGAATTATAAAATCGTTATAAATGTAACACTGCATATAAAACTAGACAAAAGACATCTCGTAACAACGAGATACTTATATTATTTTTTACTATGTATGTACATATAAATATCGGCAATAAAACTGTTAGCTGGTCTCATAAAGCTCTTCAGATTTATCTATCTTGAACAAATAAATAACCACTATATTGACAGACTCTATACGATTATTCAAATTACATCAAACATGAAAGAAATGACCGTACTTAACTGCCTATGTATACCAACAGGTAGGAGCTTTAGAAGACCGGCCTCCAGGTAACCGTTTCTTAAAGTTGCAACAATACGTGACCTGCATGTGATCGATGTCACAATACGAAGCTGCTACCCGGCAAAACAACTTCAATTTCTTTACACTATTCTTGGTTTGGCAGGGAGAGATCCCTTTACAACTGCGGCAACTAAACCGTAAATTCGTTATATTCGGTGCATGAAGATTCTAATATCAGATAAATCGTTCACCTAAATTTATAGACAAATTATACAAAACGAGGCATATAACACAGCCTCACACAAATATGTAAATACATATAATATACCGTATATATAAATCAATTATTCAGAACCATCATTTGAAACTATAGAACACGATATTGTAACAAAAGATATATATTTAAAATCTATTATTTTCGACGATAAAAATCCTGAGGTATTTAGAGCCTACAAGAAAAATGCTCTAAGCGTTTAGTATACATTCCAAGTTGTCCAGTGTTTACTAATGTCACGTTATAAATATTTATTGAAGTGCAGTTTTGACAGTATAAGTGCCCCCTCCTGCGGCAGTACAGTACCATTAACGTTAAGCCAAGAAATATTACTTTGTCGAACGGATTGTATAATATTCGTTCAATATATCACAGGCTTATTTAGCCTAGGCAGTGCAAATTTCCTCAGTACCGAATACATTACACATATACATATAGTTAAGACATTGCTACCTACAAGTCGAAATACCTCCAACTCCTAAAAAGCAACAAAAATGTTGACGTCAATTGCGAGATATGCTCTTAATTTATTGCTTTTAGATATCAGTGATCTTATTGTGTTATATGAGTTTATATCTAGAGTCACTGTTGGTTGCAATTGGAATGTATACTAAAGATTGAGTGGTGGTCTCGAGTGGAGGCGACGCGGAGGTGGCGCGTGGCGAGCGTCGGCAAGCTGGCGGCGGCGGCCGCGGCTCCGGCCGACCCTGCAACAAGCGACAAGGTCAGTCATACTGGTACAGTCCCAACTGAACTGGGTGCTTAGCCAAGTTGCCAATCGCTAGCGCTTGCTAGCGCATCGTAGTTTTACCTCTTTGTCGCACTAATATGAAGGAGTGACAGAGAGGGAAAACTACGATGCGCTAGCAAGCGCTAGCGATTGGCAACTTGGCTAAGCATCCTGAACTGACCACGCGCACAAGTGTTGGCAATAAGATAATGCTTTCCATTGGTCAGTTGAGCATGTCGTAGGTAGTGAGTCTTCAAGCATGTGGATTTTTCTGCAGATGAAAATAGCTGTACAAATACTTTAAGTATTTGTAAGCCCTCATTCATAAACGTCTTCAAACTAAGTATCGTTTGTCCATTTTAGTATTAGAGAAATATTGATAACTTTGAAAAGACTGAAAGGGCCCAATAATACTGAAGATTTTTATGAATAAAGGTATCCCCTTAGAAAAAATAGAAATTCACAGTTGCTGTAAGTCATAAATAAAAGATTATTATTTTAAACTAGGAAAAAGCTGCACTGTACAAAATGGTCATAAATGTAACATGATTTCAACAACATTTCCAGTTTCACGACTACTTCCAGTTCGTTAACAACTAGTGCAAGCTTGTTTCAACAAATTTTCAATAAATAATAATCTATTTTTGTCATTAGCATTTTAGTGTCATCACATCAGGGCCATTGAATAAAATATTGTCGAATATGTAACACAATTATAACAAAAGACATTAAAAAAAACCAATGACCTAAAGTATTTGCACCAAAATATGACATTCAAAAAATTCAATTGAAACAATTATAAATAATTATGTGGACAATAAAGCGCTTGCGGTAAATATTTAGCAGAGCTTTCAAAATACGACATTCGCAGTGCGGTAGTAATTAATTCTTGATTTAAATGAACTCAGTATGAAATGAAATAAATTAAACAGAAATCAAACACTGAGCATTCTTAATATTTGTAGAAAACTACTTTTGCGGAACAAACCACAGCATGTGAACCTTAGTTTTAATTGATATGCTATTCAAGCAAAGGCTCTTATGGCTGGTTCAGTGAAAAATACAATTAGACTTGTGAAGACATTTGTAAATTGTTTGTCTTCAGTAATCGTTATAATTGACGAAACGAGAATCCTAACAATTAAAATCTCAATATTTATTTAAAATCAAATACCTCTCGAATATTTAGCAAAGCTTACGAAATAAGAGAACCTATTATGTATAATGTTAATTTGCCAAAAGCACATTATTTGAGGAGACACAGTTGGAACTGTATTTTCTAAACTCTTAGTAAAATTTACAGTCGCAAATAACTATAATTCATTTCGCCAAAGCATTTTGTCGAGTAATTTGTTAACGACATTAACTATAAAATTCGCAATGAACATAAATGAATCATATAAATATACGACAATGTACATGTTTCATATAGACGTATGTAGATACTACGTGTGATTTGGAATTTTGCCATGTGCGCAAAATGTATAATCAGGATACTTTACAGCGCAAAAAAACAACATAATTGCATTATAAAGGTAATTCCAAGTCAGTAAAATGTGTAGTCGTTTTGTTTTAAACGAACTTCCAATTTTATACATTCGTCAGTAGAATCCAAAAAAAATTAAGCTAACCTAAAAACTTGCATTATTCCATAATCAATTAATCACGCACTATTAGAACACAATATCGGTATTATCGCCAACTTAAAACGTTGAAATCATATACATTTTTAGTTTAAATTATTAATATATATTAGTATTAATAACGTAATCTGCGAACGTGTTTCACTATATGCGTCAAAGACGTCAAATACTATGGAAAGTCTGCCATAGTTGTTTACCAATTTTTGGATTCTACTGAGGAATGTTATACAACCTTGGCTAAAACGCCGTGTCACCCCTGTGATTTTCATACCAATAATAAAGTTACAGAAACTTTACTTTTGTTTTAGTTGATTGTAACCTTGATTATATTTTCTACAAGATGTTATATCTCTTACTACACAATTACTTTGCCACAAAAAGCTATGCATCATGGAAATTGAGTCATGTTCCAGTGTTTATTCTAAATATTTTTTAGTTATAAGACACACAAGTAAAGTTGTTTAACCACTCACTTGCTTCATGTAGCTTTTGTTACATGTCATCACGTCGTCTTATTTTACATAGACACAGAGTCTATCGCAAAAATCAAAGCAAATGAGTGGTTAAGAAAATAGTCAAAGTATATACAGAGTGTACCAAAATAGTGGTGATCCTTTTAAGGGCCCATTCGGTATCTTATTCTGATTAGAACAAAATAGAATGTTGCGAACAAAGTCTGTATTTTCAACGATTGGCTAAATATAGAATTCCTCCAAAGAAAATTATAAATTAAACCAAATACAATAACATTTATCATTGTATGAAACTCAGTGGATTGTACAGTCACGTGCATAAATGCGTATTGAAAGAATTCTCTCATAAAGAACGTACTAGGTCCTTATCGTTACATTAAAATAAAATGAAATTACACACCAGACTGTACGATTTAAGTCGTTTTAAAATGTAAAGAAAAACGGTTTATGATCAAAGTCGTATTGTAATCACCTCATTATTTGTCCTTAGCCGACGTGGGAGTGGCGGCTTTCACTGGCTGCGGGATGATGGTAATCTCGTCGTTGATCTTCAGCGGCTTGAGCAACGAGTCGTTGGGCTTGGCGGCGGGCGCGGTCTTACTCTTGTCCATCACGCGCTTGGCCACCACGCTGTGCGCGGAATACACGTGGTTCTCGAACTGTTTGTACATTCCAAAGGTGGCTGTGCACACTGTGCACTTGTACGATAGGTGCGCCGGTTTAAGCGTCAAATTATGATCTCTAGCTACATGGTTGAGCAACTTCCATTGATATACCTGCAAACACAACGACATAGATTAGGACTGCGTCAGAGGATAATTTCCTTGTTAGTTTTATTGATATTTACAAAGAGAAGTCCTTTACATAATATGGCACATTAATCGATCTTATCTAGTAAACAACTTTCTAACCTGAAAGTGCATATACATACTGTTTTATCATTGATTAAAATACAGCAATCCCATGGGAAATAATAACTTTTGACTGAAATATTGACTTTAAAAGAAAAAAAGTGTATGTCGGCGTTAGAAAGTTGTTTATTAAATAAATAAGACAACTAAGGATGAATAGGCTTTCGTAAGCTGGGCGAGATAAGCTCATATCAATGAAATTATAGCCACCAATAGGGAAGATGCATTAAAGAATCGGATGATTAAATTATATGACATCATCAAATTCACTCCAATTCGTGGTCACTTTCAAATCGATTTTTTTCACACAAAAAGGGAATATTCCAAATGCCATTTGGTGCGTCGACCCAGTACGAAATGTTTGACATATTAATCGCTCTTATGATATTGACATCTATGTCAAAATAATAATTCGAAATGGCCATAAATAGTTGTGGTATTCTGTAATAAATGTGATACTTTTGAAATATCTAATTGCTTTTACCGAATTGAGGGCAAATTTATCATCAAGCAGTTGAATTACATGAAAAAGTCCACCGATGTCCTGTACAAACACGGTTTTTCTCAGAATTGTGGCTTTAACGAAGTTCTCATTCGTGACCAGATGAGTAAGAAAATTTGTTCATAAAAATATATATTAACAACTCGGAATAACTCAAATTATTGGAATATACACGCGTTTGTATGTATGTGCGGGACAGCCCATGGTATGCTCCAGCAGCAAAGTAACCAAAGGGTTGATAAAGTTTGGTTAACTCACCCTGCCACAGACGGGACACCGGCCAGCGTCCTTGCCCTTGTTGGCCGCCTCCTGCATGGAGCTCGTCACCAGTCCGTGCGACCCTAGCAGGTGCCGTTCTAAACCTTGATCAGTGAAGAATCTGGAAACAACAGGCTCCGTTATTTAGATTTAGATACGAATTTACAGATCTTTTATATGATAACTATATGCAAAAAACTAATTATGTACACAAAAGTAACCATTTCACAGTTGACAAAAAGATATTCGTATAAATTTAAATCTATTTTCACTTATATTTGAAACTAGATACTTTGTTATAACAACTAAATTGGTGGTCTATCACCTGATCATGCATATAAATAACACAAATATTGCTATTAGCAGTAAAAAATTACAGTTATAATTTAAAATTAGTATTTGTTTTACGTAATCCTTTACTTTTCACTTTCTGAAATCTGTTAATCAGGAAATTTAATTTTAGTTTATGTCACATGATACCCATCGTAAAGGCAACTCTCTAAAATGATACAATATTCAAATTTTGGTGTTAAATTAATTAAAATTCTAATTAGACATACATTGATAAAGATAAAGATATTTTATTTGCTAAGGACACACAGATATACAAGTACAGATAGTAGGTACAACACGGTTTCGGAAGTAGGTATCCTGTCGTCATCCGACATGCAAATTATTGTTAAAATTAGGAATCCTCCCGAACACATAGTTGCAAAACTTGTAAAGTAATTTAATTACCTGAATTGACACTTTTGGCAGTTGAGCGGCGGCCTATTGTATATCATTTTGGGGTGTATTTTGACTTTGTGTATCCACTGCATGTGGTTACGTAGCTGCTCGAGGTCCTTGATGTACCCGTCGCAGATCTCGCAGATGACGAAGGTGCTCTTGGTGTGCGCGGGCGCCGGCGCCGGCTGCGGCTGCCGCGGCAGCGGCGTGATCGAGATAGACGGCTGGTGCATCGACTTGCCGACCATGGCATTTTTGTTGTTGTTCTGGGAAGAAAACATTAAAATGTAATTTATATTTTTTATTATCATTTTTAGCGCAAGCGAGGGAGTGAATATAAACATACTCAATTATTCATAAACGTTTCCTAACTTAACATTACAAGCCCTAAGTATTGTTTATCCCTTTCAGTCTAATCAATATTGTCTATAAGACCGAAAGGGACAAACAATGCTTGTTAAGTTAGGAGGACGTTTATGAATAAGATGAATGAAATGATGGTCCCGAGTTAATCATTAGTCGGGGTTTCATGGGGCACGTTTCTTGAAAGCTTGTAACTTGTAATACAAGTGGAAGTCTCTTTTTAACACTATTAATTAGATAAGGACTTCCGCCTGTATTACAAGTTACAAACTTTCGAGAAATATGTCCATGTACGTTCTAACAAGTATACAAGTGCAAAACTAACGCGTAGCACTATACCCGGTAAAACGACCACCATAAGCTATCTTCCTTGATAGCTTGAATATTACTTTGATTGGATATACCATAACCATAATGTAGTCAACATAAAACGAAATAATTCCTTGAGGTTTAGGTAATCTAATCAGAATAGGTCCCCTAGATTTTTTGAAAGTATCAGAGGGCTATTTTTTTATACGTACGTATATTACAAGGCGTTAGGTAATATAACTACTTACAACTAATACTGCTTCTGAAACTTGACTAATAAAAAAATCCTAAGGAGCTTATTCTGCTTCCCAAAACCTCACTGGCAGCGAGAATGCACTTATTATTTGGCCACCATGTGTAACTAAACCAGTCCGTCTCTATGTTTACTAATCAGTAATCACAGTCCAAGAAAACAGCTTAATATTTTTTAGTGAAACTAGGAAAAAAGAATTAGCACAAGTTTTACCCCCTTATTCATAAACGTCTCCTCACTTAGCAAGCCGCTAAGTATTGTTTCTCCCTTTCGGTCATAAATATGTCTAGAAGAGCGAACGGAACAGACAATACTTGCAGCTTGGCTAAGTTAGGAAGGTATTTATGAAGTTAAAATGGGTTAGCTTATCAGGATTAGGTACCAGAGCTGGTGTAGGTTGACGCACCATAACGCCGCGGATCATAGTCGAGCCCAGGATGGCTGGCCGCGGAGGCACGGGCATAGGCGCCCGGCCGCGCGCGCGGAAGCCCGCTCCGGCGCCCATTACGCTGGCCATGTTCATCGGCGCCCGGACCACGCTGTTGCCGAGTTGCGGCCGACCGAAGCCGCTTGGATACGAACCCAACATGTTGTTACGCGCTCTCGTTATCTGAAATGATTTCATGAATAGGTTTACACATCACACTTGTATTGCCAATAGATTGAAACGGCAAAACTAAAATTAGGTTTTGCTAGTGGAAAAATTAACCATCTTAATTCATATACGTCTCCTAACTTAACAACCCGCTGAGTATGTATGTTTCAGTCTTTTAGAGATATTGATAAGACCGAAAGGGACAAACAATACATGCTTATGTTTTGTTAAGAGACGTTTATGAATAAGGGGGAATTTTATACAGTGTGTAAATCTAATACGGGCGATCAATTAAACCAGGCATGGGATTCATTAGTGTAATCATGGATTACAAGTTTTTTTTAAAGTTACTCTTAATTATGGCCCTACAGAATTTTTTTAAGATTATCGGAGCAGCAATGTAGGTACGAACATTTGTTTTTGTTGATATGGCAGTTATGTCATCTGCTTTTGAAATTAGCTGTCAACGAGTGCTGAACTCGCGTATGTTGCTCTACATTGCGCGCCGAATTATTTTGTATGGAAAATTTTGTTGCTCTAATTTTAAGAAAAAGTTATTTGAATGTACTTATTATGTTGTAAACTAACGCCAGTTAAGAGCTTCGCCCGTATTAGACTTACACCCTGTATATGTTATGTGATTCGACCTCATTAATTAAGATATAAATAACAAGAAATAAATACTTACGTGATTTTTTTTTTATTAACAATGTTTATACCAAACAAAATAAGCAATGACAAAAATTAGTTATACCTACAATGCAAATAAATATTCTTTATAAGCATTAAAAAAGCTTACTGGAACAAAAGTAAAAAAAATATCAATTACCTTTGGTATTTTTGCTGGAGGCTCCCACTCAACTGGCGGTGCCAAGTTTATTTCTGGCTTGAACTTCTTAGCACACGGTATGAGATGCCGCGCGAGCTTGCCCTTTCCGTTATCCTCGAAGGGACAGTTCGCACACTGGTGGTACGCCGGCGCGCGTTCTAACTTCCCTCGCGTATTATGCTCCGCTTCCATGTGGTACAGAATATCATGAGGACTTCGAATTTCAAATGCACAGAAATTACATTTATAAACGTTATTTTTCATATGCGGAGTCTCCAAATGATGGGCCATTACTAACATAGATTCAGTTTTGAAACTACAAAATTCACATTTAATTTGAGGATTTCGGTAGGGTGCATTATTTTCTTTACTAAACTCTAAATTCTTCATCAGCGATGCTATAGACGACTCAGTCGCCTTAGTGCTGTGCCCGCCTTTCTTTTCCCTGTACAGCTTTCTATTTTGCTGCTTTAATAAATCATTTTGTACATACTCTTGCACAAAGTTAAGTCCAATATTTATAAAGAATTTCCCCAGCGAACAATCAAAATAGTTGTCGGCTTTGCCAGTGGTAACCTTATCCGTAGCCAGTTCTGTAACGTCTTTAATTTCCTCTAAAGTATCAGCTTTTTCCTTAATGACTCTATCTTCTTCGTCACTATTAATATCATCTTCTGAATCTGTAGAACTTTCACCATCCCACGAAACATCATCATCTTCTTCATTTTTGCGTTGTCTCCTTTCTGAAAATAATTATACACAATCCCGTTACAATATTGTCATAGCATGGTCATGAAAAGGTATGATAATAAGCATAAATAGAAATTGTTTTAGAGTACACAACATACAATAAACTGTAAAGTGACTGTTTCGCTGTCAACAAGATAGTGCCGTAAAATTTACGGTAAATTTTAACGTACATTACTTCTTCACTTATAGTACAAAGTGACCTAGCCGTCAAATTCGAGTATATTATATATAACATTTATAACAATATGTCAATACAATTATGGCCTTCCCACTCATTAACCTATAAAGCAATTCCCAAAACAAGAAATATGTTAATACCTTTTTTCTCAGCCTTTTTCTTTTTCTTCTCCTCTTCCTCAGCCTCAATCCTCTTTGCTTCCTTTTCCTTCTCTTCTTCGTCTTCCGACTCCTCCACTTCTTCTCCTCGCTCTCGTTTTTCTTTTCTCTCTTGTTCTCGTTTTTCCTTTTCTAACTTTTCTTTTTCTAATCTTTCTCGCTCTTCTTTGGCTCTTTGTTCTTCTAATTCTTTACCTAATACGTCTACAAATTCTCTAAAAGGCTTTATAGAAGGTTTTTCGTACACATAAGGTACTATAAACGAAGGTGCTTCTACAACGAACATGTCGTCAGTCAAAGAAGGCAGTATGTTAGGTTGCGCAGTCTGGGTGGTGCTTTGGGCAGTAGCAGTGTTAGTGCTACTCGCTGTTTTGCTACTCACAGGGGTAACGGTAGTGCCGCGGGCTACAATGCTTTGATACAAGTTCTCTGGTGTCATAGTCGTTACGGACGACTTCGGGGGCGCCGGTACCGAACTCTTTCCAGAGATAATCGAATTAGTGTCTATAATAACTACTGTGGGTTCTTTTTTCTGATTATTTACGGTCATCTTAGACTGTTTCGCCGCCATTGCAACTAACGCCTTAGTATCATTAACAACTATAGGCTTAGATTTACGACTTAAGGGATCTTCCATCGCTACTTCTTCGATGTCAGATCCAGCACCCCCGTTCTCCATTTCTTCGTCTACGTATATTTTTCTTTTAATTGCTCTATTGCTGCGCCGCAGCTGTACTTTACTATCACTAACACTTGAACTGGACTTTTCGTCATTGGTCATGACACAATCGTCATTATCATTATCACTTATAATCTCGTGTACCTCGTCGGCCGCGGAATCTCGAGAATTGCCATTTTGGTTGTCAGGTCCATTATCATTTTCTAGTATTATTATATCGTTGCTGTTATGCTTGTTTTGACTTTCTTGTGACGTGTCATCGCCGCCCTCGGACTCGGAGTCCGAATTAATACTGACGGTGTCCTCGGCTCTGGGCATTGCAGACAACTCCGACCCATCTTCGGAAGAATCTTCCTCTGAATCGATTTCCTCTTCAGATTCCTTGAAATATACATGGTTAATGTTAAAAGATTTTACTTATATAAATAACTTATTATGATCATGGCTAACAGTCAGCGTCAAATACTTTGTAGCAGTCAAATGGGACTCCATACTAAATATGTGTATGGTATGCCGAACTGTTTGGCTACTTTGACAGCTACACAGTATTAGGTTATTGTGTCATAAGTTTGGTATCAAAGTATATTTCTTTCTAACATTCATATAAAAACGAGTTCTTAAAAACGATATTTGGATTTTTTATTGATAAGTAAGAATACGTCATTAAAAGCCATGTATAGTAAACGTATTTACTTTAAAATAAAGTTAATACATTCATAGTTTAGGGCAAATTGTGGTGGAATAGTGAGCAGCAGCGTCATCATAGTGGAGACATTACTGCGCCCAGCGTGGCGATTATGGGCATTTACCTCCTAATGCGTCTATACTAGGGCTCCCGATATACGTACTATTCGCCGAACCGTAGCTCCGTGTCCTTAACCCCGGCGGTACTAAGATCACGAATTTCACAGTCACGCCGAGATACGTACCCGAATCTTTGTTTGTATACGTATCTACGAATCTTGGCTTCGTTCTGGCAATGAATGCTCGTGGCATGGATCCGGCCGGACCGATTACAATACAAACAAATAAGACCTATTATTGAATGACAACTTGTATTTAAAGTACGTATTGTATTGAGTATTACACTCTGAATCAGGACTAGGGGAATTTATTGATTATACTTGCATATTTCGTATCGATTTATATTATAAAATGACGTGTTAGGTACTGTGTTCTATATAACAAGCGATGGTGTTATTTATGGTTTGGAATTTATATTGTGATTTTGAATCACCAGATAGAAAAATGTATATTTGACCAAATTGCTATAAATAAAAGATAATACAGTCGTTCATTTAAGTTTAGTACCTGACAAGGCGGCCCTTTTGTAGATAAGACCTATACTAAGAATTTCCATGCGCAAAGTAGCAAACAATAGTTTGTCTGCGACGTAATTGACCACACGTGGTAAATTTACTGAGAAATGTAATAACTTGGGCTTTACCTGGTACGCCTTTTGTTTGTGGAGGTCGAATGAAGTAGCCGCATCTTTGTTTTGATATAGATAAGCGGGGGATGTTTTAGTTAATTCGGAGAGGGCAATTTCGGGTTTTAGTCTTATACGTGTTTAGTCACTAATAAGATTGCAGTACGAACAGACTTAGCGATAGTTGAGTCGAATTTAAAGTAGTTGTTTTTTCTTGTTTCGTTACATTTTTGTTTTGTTACTGTTGGTGAGAATATAGCGTTTTTAAAGTGTGTCAATAATGAAGATAAGTTGGGTGTGGAGTTATGCCACCAGGGTCGGTGACACGGTTTTATGCACTTTGTGCAATGATCGTACGAACAATGAGTTTTCGTGTCGTGGTGGTACAACAGGATAGATAGGAAATCATTTGAAAGCGGTGCACCTAAAATCTCCCGTCGTCGTCACGACTTCTAATGAGTTAGTATATTGTATTTTTTAATTATATTGCTTTTGAATATCCTTTTGTACTTTAAAAGGTCTTTCAGGTGGGTATTTTGTAGGAAATAACGCTGCCTACTATAAGCGAAACTCTCAGGTTCGAATTCTGATAAAAATATTTATTTTATTGCTGAGTTATGGGTTTCCTAGTATAGATTTATCGTTGCCTGGTCAATATTGATTTATGTATTTATTTATCTCAACTTTATTGCACAAAAGAAAAACTTAATTTATGATACTTAGAACTAAGAATAATTATTTACACCGCACAGTGTTATGTATTTTTAACTTTCGTCCTCATCTAATCATTAAATTAGGTGATTAATACATAACAATGTGTCAGTTTTTATTAATACCTATTGAATTCAGAAAATATCAATATTTTATAATTTTACCCTCCTTCCCTTAAAGTGCTGTACCTAAGTACCTAATATGTAAAATTTAATTTCAGTACGTATACTACGTATACACGTTATCATACTGGAATTAAGTACAATCACTTATTTATTACATTTTCAAACTAAGTTATCGTACTTTACGTTAGAAAGGCAATTAGGTAACCACTAAATTAGATTCACAAATATTCCTTAGTCCTTAAAGACAACGCATCGAATCGTTACTCGACAACGCGGGCGGAACGTATCTGCGTGTAATTAAGATACGTATCCCCGTGTACACGTGTATACGTAACTTTATTGTAACGTAGCCGTGTAACACGAAGGAAACGGGCCATAAATCCGTTGCCGTGTAACACGGAAACGTGGATCCGGCTACGGTTACACGAAACACGGTCACGACCACGAGCCCTAGTCTATACGCATAGTTAATAGGAGAGTCCTACGTCCAGCAGTGGGCTATCATAGGCTGATGATGATGATGAAGGCAAATTAATATTCGAAAGTAGATGTACACATTTGAAGGGTCTACGGGAAATACATGTCTACTTGTTACGAAATTCAGGACGAATGTGTACCTTGTTCCATTAAATCTAAGATATCCATCTGAAATTCATTAAAAATATATTATCTGCAAACATGTTTCACGATATGTGTCAAAGACGTGAAATACTATGGAAAGTCAGCCATGTTTACCTTTTTTTTACTTTGAACTGTAAAATTTATACATTTCTAAGCCGGTCCTACAGTGGTGTTGCCCCTGATGCCTGTCTCTTGCGTCGGCATTTACAGGGGCCCATCTAGTCACCGCCTGCCTCGACTCGATAGCAAAGTGAAATCATTGTTCCTCGACCTCTTTTCTATAGTTCCGTCTCTTATTATCCATCCTATTTTCATCACCATAACCCATTAGTCTTTTCTATTTAATTTTCAGTAGCCTCTTTACGCCTGATGGAACCGGTTCACGGATATCTATATCTGTGCCCGTGAATGGGTTGCAACAGGTGTACCACACCGCAAAGTTCTCCAAAGGGCCTCTACGTGTTGGATCTATATCCCCACGCAAGACTACCAAAATACCGAGATCTATAGGCCTGCGTTAAAATAATAATATACCATGATACTTATCAGATCGTCAATCAGACGTTTCATCCTAATTTTAATAATAAACAGTTCTAATATTAACATCTGAAGTATCATTACATCTGAAGTAAGCAGTAACTTTACCATTAATTTTAAAATGTAACCAAGAAGATTAACAGTGTTATGCACTCGTCAAAGAATCGAGCGTTTCGAAAGATCTAAAACAACAAAGTCATTCAAAAAATTAGGTCAATTTAGTTCATTGACATCAACTACATGAAAAAATAACGGTTAATTGCTTTAATCTCATATTTCGTAAATTCCAAGTTAGCATTTATTTTAAATAGCGAACAAGAAACACATTAAGTTTAATCCAGTTAGATTACTGGTCACTTACACTAATAATGGCGCCAAACCGATACAATAAGTTTTAAATCGATTAGACGTTTTTCAAAATTTAAATGCGTTTAGTGACTTAAGTTTTTAATTTCATGCTATTGCGACAGTATGCGGGACAAAAGAGTGCAACCAAACACGGCCTACCCCGAACCACGATCGAAGTGTTGTCTTTCTCTCTCTCTCGCATGCAATACGTCGATTGTGCTTCGCGGTAAGCCCACAAATGAACCAGTATATACATACAAGACGTTTTTTTGATGATTTCTACCATTAAACGAGGGATCGGATTATACTAGTTATAAATGAGTTCAGTCAACGTGAACGGACTACGAGTATGTTTTGCTCGTTTAAATAACGATATTATATCAAAATGTATATGTAATTCGGCAATCCATCTACCGCCGCCTAAAACGGACCAGCATTATGCTTAATATGCTTTTGTCATAGCTCCCTAAATCACGTCAAGTTCACCGTATATAAAATAAATCGACAGGGCCAACTCGCCATCAATAAGCATTAGCCGCATACTGTATACATAATATACGTGCTACCTATCTATCGATGTTAAGATAAGGTGACCTGAATTTGCCACAAGATTCTCAAGGAAGTATTTAAAACGTGATTGTCGGTCATATAGTCTAAAAAATATTACTTCATTAAGTTTAAGTTGCCCCAACCACCGATTAATGTAATAGCAGCGAAAATTTGGATATTAAATATGCCCTGTGAAACTATTTTACTAAATATAGAATATCATGCATGCGTGTAGCAAGGCGCTTATGTGCAACGGAGACTTAGCCGTGTCCGCAGCGGAGTATGGGTCAATATGCAACCTTAAAGAACGTCACACACGTAGATATATGTATTAATATATCGTAAGATATCTTACAATATAGCTCGGCACCACACACTACAAAGATACCCTACCTAAAATGTATGTAGCCCTCTCCCTAGCACCTACATTCTGAGAGAGACAAAGATATATTATGACTAGTCGATTTGATTACTCTTCGATTTCTGGTAGATACTTTGGATCCCTAAGTCTTTGTTAACATACATACTAGCTAGCAATAGGAACACAGGCCGTGTGGTTGGTTACCTAGCTTTTCGCTTTAATCAAAGGGGCAGTCAACCCACCATATGAATTTTGTCAAAACTATGAAAACTACGAAGTATCGGTAAGTATAGGTCCTTTTCCGTAGACTTTTCTTGCCGTTATTGTTTCTAAAATAACGAAGGTTTGTTGCTTTAATTTATATACTAACAAGATGGTTGTCTGGGGAACCTTACGATTAAATTGAACCTGTGTCGTTGAGAGCTAATGTCGTGTCAAGGAAAACAAATGCAGAACGTTGAACACGACGTGTTTCGTATAGAAAAGTAAAACATATTCGTCAATTTCCAACCCGATCACACAATGAGATTAAGGGACTTGTCTGTTTTTTACCGAAAATAACTTGTTTTTATCGGTAAAATAAAAGAATGACCTACTACAGTTCGGTGACCTCTTCCATCCATACAGTGTTGTCAAGATGTAGTTTGACACATTAGGCATTAACATATTGTTTTAATTATGCAACTTACTGTGTTGATTAGCTGATTACGCAAAGCAAAGCTACAAAAATATATGAAAATCCGTTACCAGCCTTCGCGAGTCGACGTTACGCAACCGTTGGTCAAAGACCCTAAGCCTCCAAACTCTCGACAGACAGTCTCAACCTACTTGCGACATTTGTTAGATATGGGCAACTCAAGTTATTGAATATTGTAGTACTTGTCCCGTAACAGTATACCTAAGTTTTTTTTAAACTTTATTACAGGTATAAAATCAATCATTTGAAATACGCCCATTTTTGTTTTTTAAGTTGTCTTTCATTAAGATTATTAAGCTGTAGACACTGATTTCACCGTGAAGTACTAAGCTATAAACTATCGGCTATAAACACGAACAAAAGATACGCACTCTCGTGTTAATAACAGAGACACGGCGATACTCGCCCATGCAGCTATCAGCGCTATCACCGCCGGCCTAGAATCGCATTGTCTCTTTTTTTACACGGGTGTGTGTATTTTTTGTTCGTGTTTATAGCCCATAGTTCATAGCTTAGCAGCACTCGGTGAGACCAGTCCCGTATAGCAGTAAAAACGGTGCCTACTATTTAATTTATTTAATGACAATTGTTTTGACAATAATCAACTAATAATTGTTCTTACGGCCTGTTTTACAATCGGGGGATAAATACCTATATCTGTCACATAAAATTATCACTATCCTTTTCCCCAGGCATCAGTCAAATGCCAAAGAAAAGGACAGCTAAGATTGATCTGACAGCAATATTTTGTTCTGGCCAGATGAATAACATGGATTCCTAATTCGTATTAGTTCTATAACAAACACGGATTCTGTAATTTGTCCCGGAATTAAACAAAATTTATCATTTTTATCATCGAATAGCGGTTTTAATAACCCAAACCACTTTTAAATCTATAGAAAACAAAAACCAAATGCTTAAAAACATTTAAAAACATGTTCGTGTTTAGTAACTCTTAGGGTACAGGGTACGGTATTGCAGACAGTGGCCTAAGTAGAATGGCGAAACAGAGGGAGGATTTTCGCGCGATGTTCGCCGACATACACTAGGATACGGCACAGTGGAGAAGAAGAAGGGTACAAAACTTTCGTGAGACTCATTCTCATTCTAACCTGATATTTTACGCGGGTTACTCACGTTTTTAAGTCGACAAAATGCTCGACAAGTATAGCTCCGTATATGAAGAGTTTTTTCAAGAGCCAATCGCTGCGCGACGAAGACTCTTCGGATATACGTAACTTGTCGAGCATTTTCGATATAAAAACTTGAGGATCCCGCGTGAAATATAATTTTAGTATGAACTCTAAGGGCATTCAATTATTAGTTGATCCGAATATAGAATTAGAAAACCATATTCCTGATTATGAATCACCGTGTATACTTTTTAACCCTTATATTGACAGTTGACAGTATCGAACAACCGAATTTTAGTAGATAGGTATTTCTATAAAACTTGAAGAATGTTTTAGTCTACAAAGCGAGAAAGTGTTTTTATGGGATTGAACGTGAACATATTCCACACCCGACAAAACCGTACGATTTCTGTTGTCTCCATTCCCAAAACTTAACAAAGTTACGTTAAAATCGGAATTAGAACGTAATAAATGTCCTGTGTCAGACTGTTATATTTTTGCGCTTGCGTTGCTATTGGATTTGTATATTCCTTCTGAACGAGCAATAGCCTAAACAAAGACATGCAAGTTACTTTTTAACCGAAAATCACGTTAGGATTTAGGTACCTCGTGTTCTATTAAATGGGTAGTAGGATAGGAGCCTATGGACATGTATACGTTATTCCAACCAGTAATTCGAGTCAAGAATATTTCGACTTAAATATATTCTCGCACTACTGTCATGAATCCTAGTAGTCATTCTTTTTTAGGTCATACTTAAGTAGTGACTAAATTCTGTTTATAATATAGTATAATAGTTTAAGTAGAATATTTTTTCTTAAAACCGACGTGATTCAGGTGACCGTAACCATGGCAAAAACAGACTGAAAAGTTGATTCACCCATTTAAACTTTATTTTACGTTTAGTCCGGTGGCAAACTTGTGGCATGGGCTTCCCAATTACGAGATTTTTTGCAAAATGAGGAATATTCAGACGTGGAAAAAGAAGTATAAGTTCTGAATAAATGTAATACTTGAACCTGAAAATCACTAGCAAAAAATAGTGCAATAGTAAGTACAGTCGACGTCAAACATATATTTACGGTTAAAGCGCTAATAATACGTTTACAGGACTTTATTACCATTAGGACATGAGGAATTTGTAAATAAATTTTATACCTTGCCGATTTTTAAATCTTGTGACACTATTCCAGTATTCATGATTTATAGTTCTAATTAAAATCATCTAAATCAATTTAGTAATCATTCATAATTGTGTGCCCTTACTTTAAGGAAATACCTAGCCCTATAAAGAAAAAACCGGGCAACTTACGCGTGTACCTGTGCCGTTCGACGTACGTGAAGTTAGCTTACGTACTTATGTATAGTTATTTTCCTAACATAATTATATATTATTGTAATCATACATACAAATAATTGTTGAAATAGAAATGCTACATTGAAATGGCAGGATGTCATCATAAAACCGGGCCGAGTTTATACGAAACACGCGGCTTCAATAAACGTCCGAAGTTATACCTTTTATCTCATTCACACTTGTGATATCTGCTACGTATGAAAGAGATAGCATTACGAACTCGGCTCCTCCATAAATAAAGTCTCCACTTGTTTGGTTAGGAGTCCAACATTACTAGAGCCCTTCGTTGAAGTTGCGTCATTTTTTTCTCAATAACTTGCCTAATATGAATTTCGCTACCAAAAAGTCCAGTGACATTTCTTTATATATCAAATTTCTGTTTTGTTTATAGTTTACTTAAAACAAAGGAAAATAATACGCGTCTAAAGAAAAAGTTGATGCTTAACAATATAACAATATTGATATGGATTACACACCAAAAATACATGTGTATGATGGACAGATGAACGATTTTTGCCCATTTTGTGTTATATGTTATATTTACAAAAAAACACGAGATTTTTTGACCCCAAAAATGAGAAATAATAGTCCCGAAATTTCCATACAATCAATGAGAAACCGTGACGAAATTGAAAACATATTTCTCCTTACAGGACGAAAGAGATGTTTTACCACCCACTGAAAAGCTCAGACAGCCATAACTCATGCTGGACAAATGGTAGGTCATCTGACCATGCAAATTCGAAAATCACTTAAAAATTATTGACTGAAACATACATTTTGTATGGGAAACGTTTTTTTTGTGATTTCAGGGTTGGGTTCATAGTAAAACTTGCTATACAGACTTGCACTACTATTGCAGTATGACTTACCTATAGTATGTCTGTGATTTTCAGGTACCCTATATACATCTTTTTTTATGACATTGCCCATGCTTTTAACCAAACATAGGTATGAACACTTTACACCTTTAAGGTTTTGAAACTGTACCATATATCATAACTTGACCTGAATACTAATAAGGCAGGCAAGATAGCAGACCAAAATAATGTCAGGGAGCATAACTAAATATACCAGCTTAAATATAAAATATATAAACAAATACCTTGTTCATTATAAACTAATGAACTTTGCCAATATTATTTAAAATGAATTCTGAAATTATGTTAAGGAAAGTGTGCCCTATTAGATTTAGTGATATAATTAATTCCTCACATTATAAATCACAATCATAAGTCTAAAACTTAGCATAGCAAGTCAATTATTATGAATCACCCTTTAAGTAAGCTACATATAAAAACAAAATTTCTAGCTGTAGGTTAATTAACTGGTTAATGATATTGATATGTCAATGCAATCTTATAAATCTCTACAGCAGCTTTGTTTTAAGTATAATGAAAAAACATTAATTTCTCCACATAATCTTAACTAGACAAGGGAATTGCATCTACATATATTAGAATGCAGTTCTATGGATATATAATTAATAAATAAATACTAAATAGTATATAATATATATAATAGTATATAACTAGTAAGTTTTTCATAAAATTTTAATGACTGAGTCTTTCTTGCAACTAATACACATAGCAAGAAAATGTAAAACATGTACTACAATATCAGAAGTAAAAATTCAACTCACCTCATCATTGATGGTCACAGCTGCACTGCTGTCTTTCCCTACATCCCCGTCTTTGCTTTTCTCGTCTTCACAACTCATTATCTTCTGTTCAACAAATATTGGCTTATCCTGATCACTATTTAAAGACTCTGGATATGATTCATTACTATTGCTACAGTTATTTTCCAAAGGATTGTCATTAACACTATCAGTAGTTTCCCTTGTGGGTGCTAAATCTGAAGATTGTTCCATACTTTCATCCTGAAGATGGTCACCCATATCATCATCGGGTTGTGAGACCTTATCTTCGAGCTGTGTCTTATTATTTACTAAATGATTATTAATTTCTGCACTCTCACTATTTTCATTTTTTTTCTCATGTTTACAGTCTTCTGAGGTAATTTTATTACAGGGCAGGGAGTTGACCGGTGAACTAGGAGCTATCTCCATAGGCTCCTCCATAGTGCCATTCACTTCTCCATTCATATTGAGCCAAAGCTACATTCCATGTGACAATACCTGTCAAAACACAAACAATACATAAGGTTAGGTTTATTATCCTCATGATGTTCAGAACTGATTCCTACTGAATGAGCGTCACATTTTTTTTAGTGTACACCGCCCCCTCCCGCCGCCCCTCTCCCCCCCTGGCAAGGCGCTAGCAATCAAAATGGCGGTTCCATGGTACAACTCCGTACAGCTAGCTACGTGTACATAATGTACTAGGATTTCAAAGGTCACCATTTTAAAACAAATTTGCAAATCCAAGAAACAATTTCTTCTTACAGCACAGTTATGCCTTATGTATATAAATAATTAGAAATACGATCGGCGAATTTCGCTCCAAAACCAAATACCTATATGCTAATCTCATTATTTCATATTAGCTCATAGTATACAAAATAGCAGACTACAAATTAAAAGCAATACTTGTCCAAAACGAGTAGTAGAATGAAAAATATATACTTAATAATTCAAATAAGAACAAACATTTCTTTACGATAACCAAAGTAAACAATCAATGCCGGCAAATAACTAACAATTAATGACACAAATAAATAGTATTTTTTACAACATTCTGTTAGATATGCATTTTTAAGTACTTTACCCAGCCCAGCCTTCGGTACGCTTCTTTGGACCTTTCCTGATACTCGTTCACCACTTGGTTACTTCAATGGTGGAAACCCAGAACAAATTTTCTTCTTTGAACTGACCGTATACAAACAATATGTATTGAAACGAAACTAATCAGAATGTATTTCCAACGGTTCTGAGGTAAATTTCACATGTATGTTCCACTATTTAATTGTTAAAGATATTTTTTAATAATTAAATATTAGTGACGGCAAAATGCTCTCACCGTCGCACTATCGCAATATGGCGGCGGGAGCTGAGTCACGTGACCACGCCAGTAGCGCCCCCTAGGCGAGAAGATACGGTGAAGTTCTCGGTTCTCCCGACTTCAAAAACAGCGGCCCTACCTCGAAAAACGGAATTCCTAACGAGGATTTGTCTCTCTTACTCTAAAGACGCCTTCGTTTGAGTGACAGAGAAAAATCGTCGAAATTTACTAATTTCGATTTTTGCGGTAGTAGGTCAGTGCGGTAATAATTTAATAATATATTAATAATCATCGATTTATTTTAATAAAACGGGACAGATGCCTAAAATTGTTACGCAATGTATTATTTCAATATTTAATGAATCCGGCATTCCCACAGGAGGAAAGCTAAATTACCTACATAAATTAGTTAGGTACTTGCTAGGTACCTATCTATATGGTACCTATTACTTCCCACCTCAACATTTATTTTATTTTATTATGATATGCAATATTTCCGATCGACATACCTATTGGTCAGACAAGTAGTAGTAGTAGTAAAACACTTTATTGTACAGAAAAAACAAATCATGACATGATAAATAACTAAAATTACTGTTAAAATACAGTATTTTTTTTAATGTAGGCGTTACGGGTTGGATGTAGAATTAATTTGTTTTTATTTTGTCGCGTCATTAAAGTCCCAGTAAGGGCCGTTTTGCAAGATTATACCTACCGTCTGAAGAAAAAGGGCCCAAGAAAAGAAAGCGTGAAATAGTATAATTACATACCTAACACAGATGATTCAAATTTTATGGATTATAGAGTCGCCCTCAATTAAAATTGCAAACAATGTAAACAAACCACAAGGTTTGTGCACTGAAAAACGTCGTACGATACACGTGCGAAAACGAAATTCGTAACTCGTATCGATTTAAAGCAATCCCTTCGGTCTTGTTTTAATTTATCCCCACTTAATTTAAACAAATAAATAATATAAATAAAATTGATAAAAATCGGGACCTATCTTTACCGATTTGTAACCAGCTTTGTACCAAATCCGGCTATGAGATGGGAAAGTTATTCCCATTTCATAGCTGGCTACCAGGCGGGAAACCATATTTCTCATTTGGCAGCCAGCTACCAAATCTGGCTACCAAACGGTACTAAAGGCGTTTCGAACATGTATCGTTATGTACTATTGTATACGTACTTTGTAATCTAGATAACAAAGTACACATGCAAAAGTATACGGAGGAAGGAGAAATCGGATTACTTTTTGCCCAACTCTGGCTGACAGAGTCAACGATGCTGAGCAAGATCCACTACATTTCCCAAAATGTTTGCAAATGCATATAATAATTATCCTTAATCCTAAAACATCAAAACAATACAATGTATATTTATTGGAGCGGTTTGTTTATATTGTTCGCCACTTTTATGGCGGCAACTTTAGGTTTAGAATGATTTACCAGACTATGGACTACCTACATCATAATATAATATTATGTCCATACTATGACTACTATGAGATCCATATATGGTCCATACTATGTTAAAATGTACATAAAATACGTTAACATTTGCGGGTTATACTTTCTGTTCATCCCGCTTGCACTTGACTATTGGTTTGAGCGAGAGGGATAGAAAATAAGCTCATTCCGCCTGCTCCAGACATTGTTCTGACAAAAATGACAATAGTACATACATTTCCTAAGGGACGCGGAAGGGACGATTTTTTTCATTATACATAAGTGCGTCAAAAAGAAAAATTACCGCGCGCGAAGCGTGCGCAAAGTTCGTTTTTGCGCACTAGTTAGGAAAAATATGTGTCTGTGTCTGCCTATGTCTGGGTCGCGTTTTATAAAGTTACAATTTACAATTTTGCTGTTTGTCTCTCTTTCAAGCCAGTATGTGCGTGCGTTAGAGAGGCAAACAGTGAAATTGTACATTGTAAGATTGTAACTTTATAAAACGCGACCCTGTTTGTGGTGCATGGTCGGTGCGTACAGTACACTGCGTACGCACTCAATCAAGTTCAAGTTGCTTTTGTCGCGGAGTGTCACAACTCGGTCACCACGGTAGTCGGGGTATCAACACGCGTATTTTTAAAAAAACCTAAGTAGATAATAATATTTTTCTTTATTAGAAATGACTTATCACGGCAGACTCATGCACATCTAAATCTAATTAATGTGTCGCCTAAATCTAATTAATGTGTTTTTTTATTTCTGTATTCAATTTTGTATTTGTATTGTATGTAATTTTTTTTTAAATTGTATAATTTTAGTTTCATGACGCATTGGTGTTCTACTGTAATGTCATGTAAACTTTTGTTTTAATAAATAAATATATGAATAAATCTATTAAATCAATCTTCCTCCTTGAAAATTTTGTATATGTGAATTTCAATGGCTTTCCAGTCTCCAATACTTACATATTTATTGTTCAGCGATTGCGGTTTTTAGGAATAGTAATTTGGTTATTTCTGTACATAAGTATACACGGATGTGAATATACCTAGGTACTCTTCTTTTGGCTATACTTCGTTTTTTTTAGCATTAGAAAGACCTTCGCAGAACGAGATATAAGGTTTTTTTACAGGCAAATTCTGCGGATCGAACAGTAAATACGAGTTATTAAATATCACGAATTTATTGTCATGCTATATTAATACACATTACTCAGTTTTGTGAACAGATAAGAAACATAATGTTAGTTAATTTATATTCTAAGATGAAAAGATAATAATTTTAATAAATTGCGTTTGCAATTTTTCATGGAAAGGTTGTACATTAAAAAACCTAAAGAGGCAGAGTTCTCACACAATTTTAAAATGTCACTGTCTGTCATTCGACTTCATATTGTTGTCGGTTGAGTCGGTTGTGTTTTATATTGCTGTTAGCTTACTTAAAGATTGTTGTTATCGTTTTTGTTCAATTTCGTTATTAATTGTTGATCTATTAAGATATTTTGTTTGTTGGTGCACATTTAAAATGGATGAAAGCAAAATCCTGTGACTACCAGTGAAAAGCGGATGGTGGTGAATATTTACAAATTAAAAAATGTGCCATAGAAAGGAATATCCCACTAAATCGGAACGTGTGAAAAAGACTGCTGAGACTGCTGGCATATCGTTGGCTACGGTATATAACATTTTAAAAGAATATATTTTTTTAAATGAAATTAGATAATGTATTAGATAACACTGTGGAAAAAAATATTATAAACGTTGGTGGTTCCGAGTCCTCGGACTCTTCCACTGACAGTGAATAAAACTATGTAGGTATGTCATCTGAGTTTTATTTTCTAATTTGTTACCAAATTCAAACTACATTAGAGCGTCCCAGACCGCCTATAATGGCGACAAATACTAAACGACGTTGCCGATGCGTAGGGTTGTCTTAGTATTGTTATCTGCTCAGTCTTTATGACACCGTGTCCGCTTTTATACCGATAGTTTTAATCCTTAAATGCAGGACTATTAAAAATATTGGGAGTGCTTAATATAAGCCAGATTAAATATGCAAATATTGTTAAATTTTAGACTGTAAACTTCATTAAATTCAGTAAATGTAAAATCGGTACGATATTAGTTAGTTACAAATAAAAAAAAATACTTTGTTAAAAACCGCCAAACACTAAACGAAAACTTTCAATATACATTTCTAAATTGCCGCCATCTTGTTTATAAAACACTTATAACTCTTTTAAATACAGTTTTGCCAACAAATTAATAATAAATGTGAAAACTATGCGTTCAGCTATCGGTAAATATCAAATGATATGTATATACATAAGTTCCGAGAAATTCAGTGGTAAATATCGGCCGAAATCGAAGAAGGAAGGTTTACGACTACTGCTTCTTTGTTCACCCGTTTGACAGATAATTCTAAACTTAAATAAAACGAAGTATAGTAAAAGCTACCATACTATTAATCGTTTTTGTAGAACTCTGGGCGTTCATGTGGAAAACTGTCCATCGCAATTAATATTTCCTATTTGTCACTTGTATGGTAAGTACGCGAATGTCGTTCAACTTTGCAGTCCAGGTGCTATTCCAGAAGGTACTTGGTGGTACCGACCGTTCACTGTTAGCTGTTTCTGTGTAAATACCCCGTCCCCGTTTTGAACCATAATTATACCCATTTTCAGTAAGTACCTATAAAAATCCTACACTCGTGCCGTAATTTGTGTATTTTTTTTTGATACGAGAAACGTGTGCCTGTACCCCTGTATTTTTCTCCTAATTTGCTTTTTGCCGCTTTTTCGTCTGAGTTTTGACAGAAGTGGCTTACTTGTCATTCATGACACCATGCCATGACATTGCCGCGATTTACAATGTACAATGAATGGAGTACTTTAGCTCTTTGTGCGTTAGTCTGTGGATCGACATTTACCCATAGACTAAATACACGTCAATTATTTAATTATCACTATCACTGTACAGTGTACTGCACATCACAATCACATCACAACTTCTCACGACACTGTAACACTTTTAATCGCATATTTTTTATTGTAAACAGTCTAAAATATACCACAACAATGTGAAAGTGATAAAAATGATTCAATTATAGCAGTAGCAACTTTTATGATTTCCTTTCTTCGTTTTCATATTCGTTACTTCATGTTTTCGTTGCAACTGATTATTAGTCGTATTGTTAATGAAAATATTGTGTTATGGTCATTATAATGGCTTATCGAGTTCTATTAGTTTTTATTCTTGCAATTATCAGTGTGAGTACTGAAGAAGAAACCTCCACACGGATGACAAAAGCTGAAAGAATCAGTTTAAGGTAAAACCAATAAAAGTCATTACTGGAATCTTATCTTTCCTTAGCTGAACTTGATCTATTATTCTTAAATTTGTATGAAACTGATACGTTATTAGTCTAAACGTACTTATTTCTTAGTGTAGACATGCATACAAGTGCAAATGACTGAATCATAATATTTATAAGCCTAGCCAATAAAAAACTAAGTAACTTACTTGACCTTTTATATTGGGTTATCATTCACGTTAACTAAAAGCTACGGGATTAAATTTAATCGACATATTCATCACAGATTTATAGACATTCCCTGGAATTTTTCCATTATTTCTAAGGAATAAATGTAATACACATAGATGGTAACACATCAAAAATTTTAGCTAATATAGGACTGGGGACAAATCATTCTAATTAGAAATCAAAAACAAGAATCCTTTTCTCTCAAGTTTAATAAATAAATACCCTTTAAACTTTTTGTGGAAAGTTTAACACAATCATTTTCTGATTAAAAATTACAGTACATGTTTCAGTAATAATAGCTCATACATACACAATTTTTATGCCGTTTTGTATTTTCCTCACAATTTATGCTTGCATTAGTGCTTACTGTCCCTGTGTGTAGGTGTTAACACACATAATAGTAACATTAATCAAAGGGAAGGATGTGAAAGGTGTGTGCTATGCATGAACAAAAGATGCGAGCAAGACATAGGGCTTTGTAGTTTTGGGCCTCAGCAATTGAATTATAATGCTGATTACTTAAAACCAAAGCAAACTATAGTATGTAGTTAAGAAAGCTAGTTTAGCCTTCTAGTATCAAGTGTTAATGACTCACTCAAGGCCTACTTTTCCTACACTATTAACAGTACTTAAACATAGGCTGTTTTAATAGTTTATTGAGCCTGTATATATCCTGTGACTTTATCAACATTATAAAATTAATAACATTATTTTATTTAATAGGTATTACTTATTGAAGATGATTCCAGTTTTTATACATACAGATTAACTAGGAGTTCTAATCTAAACCATTCCAAGGTGCAGTCACAATAACAAAATATGAATGTTTATTTAATTTAATGTACAGAGAGGAGGCCCGGAAAATGTTTTACCATGCTTATAATGCATATATGGACAATGCATACCCTGCGGATGAGCTTATGCCTCTCAGCTGTAAAGGGAGATGGAAGGGCATCACACCAAGCCGTGGTGACATGGATGATGCTCTGGGAAAGTAAGATGTATTCATTATTTTATGTTTGATAATAGTATCATGCTATGATATTTTTGCTATCTATTTTGTTCTGAATTTGTGGAACAATTTATGTGGAACAACTGAAATTGTATTATTAAATATTTTTTGAGTTGCGTTTTTTTTTCTGATTATCTTGTTTGATCTTATATATACAGCATCTGTGACAATGAATGCTACACGGAAGTATTTTTTCAAGTTAGAAAGAACTTTTCGTTCTTTCGAACGTTTTCTCATTTAGGTACATACAGGTTCATTTAGGTACAACCTCCAGGATCTCCATGTAAGGTGTGTGTAGTTACATTGCTTGGTTGTAGGCGTAGCTGCACAGGTTGAATGCCTGCACATTTAGCCACTGGACTTTGAAAATGAGACATATCTAAGTTTATGCACATGCATAAATATACACTGATCAAGTGATCACCTGTGACTGACATACACATGGCTAGAACTCATGAAGATCTATCAAGTCTTGATACTGGAAATGAATTGGGTCAAACTTAAAATCATGATATGAGTCTTTCCAGTGGACATTTTAAAAGTTAAGGGCTATGAGAGTTAATTTTCTTATTAAACCCTTATTGTTATTTAAAGGCACTCCTTTCCTATTGAATTGTATGATAAAAATTACGACTACACTCCTACCAGTTGCTTACTATTGGCCACATGAAAGAGGGGCTCTACAGTTCAGCTGAACAAGCGCGTTTTCATTCCTGTGGTCGATAGTTAACAGCCTGTGGACAGGTAGTGATGATTTTTATTATACAACGCAATGAAAAGAAAGTATGTCTTAATGAACATAAGGCTTTCATAAGAAAATCAAGTTTTATAGGCATTACTTTTAGATTGTCCACCGGAAAGACTCCGAACATGGATTTGCACTCCGAGCAATTACACTGCAGTAAATCTCCTGTAAATGATTGAAATCTAACATTTAGACTGCATAGAAATTGTAAAATAAAAACTACGTGTAATATATTAAATTTTTGGCAGGAAATATACATTTTCTGTGACTTCTATGTAAAATGGAAAATGAAGTCTTGACCACAGATTGCAAATCACTGGCTATTGGTTTGAATAACATTTCTGCAATACATAATAGAAATAACAAGTGTATTGTGATACTGATAACAATAATTGTTGCCAAGGTCAGTTGGCAGGAGTATTTTACTACCTAGGTATGGGTAAAGTTACCTGAGCATACACATTTTATTTAAATCTTTTTGAAGAATCTGAAAACTGACTTTAATATAAGACACTATTTTTGCTGCTACGAATTTAATATGCCTGCCACTTTTACAAATTGTGGTTTTATGTTTCGTTTGTTTCCAGCTCCTAATACCGGGTGTTACATTAGTCGTGATACAAACTGTGAAAAACCTGTTAAGATGGTCTTTCTGAACAAGGTTTCCTTCGGGACACATATGAAAATCTTCAATGTATACATTTTTTCAGACTGATCTCATCTGACAAATGTGTTTACATAATAATGAAACGAGACTGAAAATCATGAACACTTCTGTACCAATCTGTATGAAAAGAAAACCTTAATTTTTTTTTCGCGACTTTCATATAGGTCCCTTAGGAAACCTTGTTCAGAAAGACCATCTTAACAGGTTTTTCACAATTTGTATCACGACTAATGTAACACCCAGTATTTTAGTTTTATATTTAATTTGTTTCCAGCTTCTCGCTGACTCTGGTTGATAGTCTGGATACCCTCGTTGTGATGGGCGACTTCTCTGAGTTCAGCAGGGCCATCAAACTCGTCATCGATGACGTGTCGTTCGACCACGACATTGTGGTTTCAGTGTTCGAAACTAACATCAGAATGTTGGGGTAAGTGCTGTAATATTACTATAGGTAATTAGTTTGGAAAACAATTGTCAGTAGATAAATTCAAACAAAAACGACGTCCACATATATTTTTCCAATAAGTATAAATAACAATGACACTTACAAACCCTTACATTCGTTGCTGTACACGTCACTGCATAGCGTGAAACTATGGTTTCGTAGTGCCCTGATTAATCCTCCAAAAATAGAACAATCATAAAATTTGTTTTATAAAAGATTTGAGAAAGGTATTGCCCATGTCAATATGTTTTCATTGTGGAAACGTTCCTTTTTGTCTTGATTTAAGCTTGCCGTTCAAGACAGATAACAGTGAATATGTTCTATGGTTAATAAATGAAATAATAAAATATAGTGTGATTATTCATAAACGTATACCCAAAAAACAGCTACGATTGGCAAGCCTATAAACTGTATGGTCTACTCCAAAAATGTATGTTAACAATTTTGATCCTTTTGCCTCTGATATACGTTCCAAAATGTAAACAAATATACTATTATACGTGGCCGTACAATCGCAGGGGATTGTTGTCTGCGCACGTGTTGGCAACAGCGCTGAAGCCCGACGTGCCTGTGCTGCAGTGGTACGGCGGCGAGCTGCTCGCGTTGGCCGAGGACCTTGGCCGCCGCCTGCTACCCGCCTTTAACACTTCTACCGGGATCCCGCACGGGAGGGTACGTAGTACATGCTGGCAACAGCGCTTACACCCGAAGTCAGTGTTGCAGTGGTACGGTGGCGAGCTGCTCGCGCTGGCCGAGGACCTCGGCCGCGGCCTGCTGCCTGCCTTCAATACTTCCACCGGGATCCCGCACGGGAGGGTACGTAGTACATGCTGGCAACAGCGCTTACACCCGAAGTCAGTGTTGCAGTGGTACGGTGGCGAGCTGCTCGCGCTGGCCGAGGACCTCGGCCGCCGCCTGCTGCCCGCCTTTAACACTTCTACCGGGATCCCGCACGGGAGGGTACGTAGTACATGCTGGCAACAGCGCTTACACCCGAAGTCAGTGTTGCAGTGGTACGGCGGCGAGCTGCTCGCGTTGGCCGAGGACCTCGGCCGCTGCCTGCTGCCTGCCTTCAATACTTCCACCGGGATCCCGCACGGGAGGGTACGTAGTATATGCTGGCAACAGCGCTTACACCCGAAGTCAGTGTTACAGTGGTACGGTGGCGAGCTGCTCGCGCTGGCCGAGGACCTCGGCCGCCGCCTGCTGCCCGCCTTTAACACGTCTACCGGGATCCCGCACGGGAGGGTACGTAGTACATGCTGGCAACAGCGCTTACACCCGAAGTCAGTGTTGCAGTGGTACGGCGGCGAGCTACTCGCGCTGGCCGAGGACCTCGGCCGCTGCCTGCTGCCTGCCTTCAATACTTCCACCGGGATCCCGCACGGGAGGGTACGTAGTACATGCTGGCAACAGCGCTACGTGTTACCAACGCTGCGCGTTGTGTGATATTACACGGATTAGGTATAGGTTTTTACGCCTCTATACATACTTATCATGTAGATGATACCACTCGTAAATGTTACAAGCTTTTATGTGATTGGTTACCTAAGAAGTCTCAGAACTTTCGATTGGTGAACCGATTTCGATGTTTTTTTTTAATTTGAAAGCTGTTGCTCACCGATTGGTACCATTTTAATTTGTTCCAGTTATGACAATGGCATCCATGACAAAACTATATAAGTCATAACATAAATTTGCATTAAGCAAGCGTGCACATGCACGACAAATGGACGAATAACTCAATATCACGAAAACGATTTCGATCATTCTTTTTTTAACCGACTTCAAAATAAACCGTGATGATAGGATCTTGGAGATATCGGTTGAAATCGGTTGTTTTAAAAAAATTCATTTGGTGACAAAAAAAAATTTTTTTTGATTATCAGGTGAACCTTCGTCACGGTGTGCGATACCTCCAAGAGTCGCGCGAGACGTGTACTGCGTGCGCGGGCACCATGATTCTGGAGATGGCAGCGCTGTCGCGGCTCACGGGCCGGCCCGTTTACGAGCAGAAGGCGCACAAAGCGATGGACAGGCTGTGGAAGATCAGGCATAGGTAAGGAAATGGCTATCTATTTCGAGTCTCAGCAAGCGTAGTGGCTTAGTCGCCATGGTCCTTGATAATAACCCCCTTATTCGTATACGTCTCCTAAATTCGCAAGCCGGAAAGTGAGTGGGAGTAAGGCCCTGTCGTGGGTCGACCGGCGAGCGCTGGTAGCAAGAGTCACGTGACACGTGCACGGCACTATGATCGTGGATATGGCGGCGCAGTCGCGGCTCACGGGCCGGCCCGTTTACGAGCAGAAGGCGCACAAAGCGATGGACAGGCTGTGGAAGATCAGGCATAGGTAAGGAAATGGCTATCTATTTCGTGTCTCAGCAAGCGTAGTGGCTTAGTCGCCATGGTCCTTGATAATAACTCCTTAATTCGTATACGTCTCCTAACTTCGCAAGCCGGAAAGTGAGTTTGGGAATAAGGCCCTGTCGTGGGTGTATCGAGACGTGCACGGTACTATGATCGTGGAGATGGCAGCGTTGTCGCGGCTCACGGGCCGGCCCGTTTACGAGCAGAAAGCGCACAAGGCGATGGGCAGGCTGTGGAAAATCAATCATAGGTAAGGAAATGGCTATTTCGAGTCTCAGCAAGCGTAGTGGCTTAAGATCTATTTACATCGTTTGGTCTCAAAGAAATAACAATGAAGATTAAGAATATGCGCAGCCAATATTTACAGGAACATGATGGCGACTGAGTCGTAGACGAACTCGAAATACGATTCTCGCATACAAAATTTGTTTCCACGGAGATATTCAATCATCAACGACGTATCGAGTATCGCCTCTTCTCGTGCGAATAGTTTACATGATACTATATTTTTTCTCGTACTACGATAATCGTATGGTCGAGGCAAGAAACTCGCACCGTCTAAATGGGCCTTTAGTCGCCATGCTCCTTGATAATAATCTCCTCATTCGTATATGTCTCCTAACTTCGCAAGCCGAAAAGTGAGTTTAGACTAGTGTTGGGGTCGCCATAATAAATAAATGGCAGGGTCGCCGTTATTGTGGACAGTTATGAAGATGAAAAGAAAATTACATAACTTAACATTTTCATATAAACACAACACTAGTGACATATTATCGAATTCAATGCCTAATTCACTGATGCACTAATACTGCCGATTACTTGTAATAAATATTATTGGTAAGGTTTTAGATTAGGCAAGCCACGTGTTATATATATACGTGGTTACCACGGTGCGACGTTATGTAAGGCTCATGCCGTAAAGTAAAGAAAATACACGAAGTGCGGCCGAGCGCTGCGAAATTTTCATTTCCATACGAGTGAATTGATAATAATAGGTACGCTTTTGAAATGTGCCCGGTTTTTATGTATTCGAAGACTACAACAAGTATGCTATTAATAACAAAAATGGAAGTGTACCTAATGACCGGATTTAAATAAACATTTCCATACCTTTGAGACTGAAACTGTCTCAATTACAAGGATACATCCCAATTTACAACAATGTAAAAATTCGTAGGTCTGTTTCAAAATATTATTGCATTGACGAAATTATCAGTTTACGGCACGTATCTACATATAATGTGTACGTAAGCTATAATAAGTTTACTCGGTGCACATGCGCGTTATGGTATTTTTGTTAAATGAGTCATTTACATGTGCAACGATAATGAAATGAATTCATTAGTTATCGAAATGTTGTAGGAATTTCATGTAAGTATATAGTGAGGATTTATATGCTCGTATTAACCTCACTATATGTTATCATATAGTGAGGTTAATACGAGCATGAGGATATATATATTCCCTACACGAGTTTCCTTATTAAGACGGCAAGCGAACAATACATTTGAATTGACCAGAATTTGATATGCATACCTAATTCAGAACTTGAACAGGCTTGTAGTGATGTAGCAAAACATTTCATCGACCAAAAATTGTATCAATGTTGACATTAGTCATCATATTCAACACAAGTAAATATGATTTATGTATTCCATCTTCATTATAGTTATCATTAATGCAATAAACCAATTAAAACGTTTATGACTTTTATTTTGAATCTGTTCTCACAGCGGAAATTTTTTTAATGCATGTCAATAATGTTTTTTTTTAATTAATGAAAAGTCTACTATATTGTTGTATGTTGTATTGAATGATATCAAACATTTTCGTAGTAAATAATTCAGTATTTTCTATGATGACTTAAATATACGTAAAAAATCAAATTAAGTATTTTGAACTTGACTTGTTGCGAATGTGTTTCTCATATTTTGTTAATATCAGGCTATCAGTATGTCAAGATTGAAACGCGGTAAAACAGCCTTGCAGAGCTTATGAACCGTATGATGACGTTTTATTACCCATCCATGACGTTTTAGTTTTTACATACGGGAATATACCCACAAAATCTTTGGCGCCCACGGTGTAAATCAAACAATGGCGACCGAAATGTTCATTGATATAATATTTCAGAACGTCCGATCTAATGGGCACGGTGATAAACATCCACTCCGGCGACTGGGTCCGCAAGGACTCTGGCGTGGGCGCCGGCATCGACTCTTACTACGAGTATTGCTTGAAGGCGTACATCCTTCTGGGCGACGAGAAGTACCTGGCGAGGTTCAACAGGCACTACAATGCGGTTATGAAGTACATCAGTAGAGGGCCCGTTATGCTTGCTGTTCACATGCACAGGTAAATTAATGTGCTATACTTTGTACTTGCTTAGTCATACAAAAATTTGGTTGTTTAAATCCTGTCGAAATTTCAAAACAATTACAATAAAGCCCAATTGACTGATCGCCCGTGAAACGTATCTCTACTTTGTTAATTCCTTATGGTTAAATTATAATTTATACGCGTAGAAACTGTTAACTCATGACATGACCAATTTTCGTTATAGTTATAACATTTTTGTCTGTCATTCGTGTGAGTATATAATTCGTCGGCTGACAACCAAAACTATAAAAACTGTCACTGCTCTTAGCAACCTCTTATGTTAGTATTGAATCAGAACTTAGATACGATCTCTATTTCAAGTAGGTATTTGTTACTTAGTGAGTTTTGGTTGTCAACCGACTATACAGGGTGTTCGTTTCGATTTGCGATAAATTAGACAGGTTACTTGGGCCATTAATAGAAGTTGTCTGGTATATCGGCTTTTGGAAAATTCAATAAAAAATATTTTTTTTTGTTTTCATACATAATAATTGAAATGGTAAGTGTGAGAGAACCTTAAGACTAAAATAAAATTTAATCTCAGGTGACTGACGGCACATGTCAAAATAACTAACATTGTAATAAAGGTTGCAATACACATGTTCAGTGATTAAACTTATTTTTTTAATAACTCAATAACGGTAAGAGTTAAAACACTAGTTTCTTAGATAAATTAATTATATTTGACCTAAATAAGCTTCCCTTAAAGTTATAGCATATGAAGAAAAACACGCTGTATAGAATTGTACCTTTTACTGAGTTTGCTACTCTGAAGTCGAATGTATCCAAATGAATATACTAAATACAGAACGTGCTATGCAAACCATGTATTCGGTCTGAGCTTGTTACCCATTGTTACGATATAAATCAAGATAAGATATGAATATTTTTGTTGAACAACAAGATTATGAAAAAATCATTTTGATTATTCATGCTCCTAAATGCAATCCTATGTATGTTTTTTGTGACCTTTTGGCCGTGTTGGAATTATTCGACAATCAATTATATATTTATAATAATACAAGTTAACATACTTTTCAGTTGTAAGTGATAGCATCTTATACCTACAGGGCGTCCCAAAGTTATGGGACATGAAGGGGAAGTACCTTAAATATCGTAGATAGTGTATTTTGCTGAAAGATAACTTTGTTATTTTTAAAATGTAGTAATTCTGCATTCAACATTTTAAAAAAAATTACTTGCTTCACACGGAAATCGAATCAACTACATTTTTTTTTCGAATTTTGAACTAAACTTATTTGGTTATCTTTTAGTTTTAGATACTATGTTTCTTAAGATTTTTTTTTTATTTTTATCCATTCTTTCGAATGACATTATAAAATTACGAAAAAAAAATTTCGTATTAAAGTAGGTTCGATCAAGTTCGATGCCTAGAAAAAGCAATTTTTCTTTGGATTTTTTTTCATGCAGTATTATTTAATTTTTTAAATAAAATAAAGTCTTCTTTCAGCAAAATATCCTTTCTACGATATTTAAGGTACTTCGCCTTCATGTCCCAAAACTTCGGGACGCCCTGTATAGTATCCTATCAGACTCAAATGATAACTTTCAAAAGGGCGATCTTGGGTCACCCTCTTCAGTGTGACTGTAGAATAAAATAATAGTTTAATATCCGCAGGCCGCACCTCCAATCGCGCAACTTCATGGACGCGCTGCTCGCGTTCTGGCCGGGCCTGCAGGTGCTTCTCGGGGACGTGCGGCCCGCCGTCGAGACGCACGAGATGCTGTACCAGGTCATGCAGCGACACACCTTCATACCGGAGGCATTCACCACCGATTTCCAGGTGCATACTGAGCTTTTACCTACGAACAAATAAAATATGGAAGCCGCACGCCATACTAATTTGCCTTTTAAAAACGGTCCTGAATTTTAGTTGACAAATATGTCACCCCCTGTTCAATGCATCACGATCTGCGACCATATATAACATGGACGTCTAACGCCAGCTCGAAAATGCCCCCAAAATCAATTGTTCAATTGTGCCAAGATGGGCAGGACATAGCGATTTTCTTAACACCGCGCATATTTCTGCGCAACACCTTTGACAAATGTTTATAGAATATAGCCAATAAAAAGTTTGATGAACCAATCACAACTATTTTTAAATGGCGGTTTAAGTTTTTATAGGTTGACATTGAAATTCATTGCCGTGATGCAGTAAAGAAGGGATGACATTAGTCAACTAAAATTCAGGACTGTTTTTGAAAGGCAATTTACTATGGCGTGCGGCTTCCATGTTTTATTTGTTCGTAGATCACGATATACAATTTCCATTTCAACCTATAAAAACTTGACCGCCATTTAAAAATAGTTGTGATTGGTCCATCAAAGTTTTGATTGGCCATATTATAAAAACATTTGTCAAAGATGTTGTGCCAAAATATGCGCGGTGTTATGAAAAGCGCTATGTCCTGCCCATCTTGGCACAATTGAACAATTGTTTTTGGGGGCATTTTTGAGCTGGCGTTAGACGTCCATGTTATATATGGTCGCAGACTTTTAACCAATCAGAGCTACGCCGTCGATATGTTGCTGGGCGAAATGAGGCACGCCGTGGACGCAACAGATGGTCTATCAGATCAGATCTTGCTATTATAGTATAATAATATGTATAAGGTGGAACTTTGTGCAAACAAATATGGCCGACTTTCCATAATATAATATGACGTCTTTGGCACATATGTTAATACTAATAAATATCAATAATTTTAACTAAAACGTATGTGAACTTAAGGATTAAGATTTAAGTTGATTTGTTTTCTAAAAGTGCGTGGTTATAAAATGATGCAAGTTTTTAGGTTAGCAATTTTTTTTCTGACGATTGGTTTGTTTATTATCAAACCGCGATTAGAATGGGATTCGACAGTACTGGGGCCCGATTCTCGAAAGCTTGTAACTTGTAATACGAGTGGAAGCCTCTTTTTGACACTGTTAATTAGATAAGGACTTCCGCTTGTATTACAAGTTACAAGCTTTCGAGAAATAGGCCCCTGTTGACACAACAGTGTATAAGTGAATCTAGGATATATTCTTATATTCATAGTTTAACTGCAGAGACTTCCAGACAATAGATTAATTAATCACTCACTATATCTATAAACAACTCTTCTTGGTAAGTGTTGTGTCAATTGTTTTTCCAACAGTACTTTCGAATCCCTTGCTGATTCCGGTTTGATAACACCAAAATGACGAATCATTTTTGTTTATCGTCTTTTTTTAGGCCGAATTTTGATTGGACCTAAATGAAAATTAGATTTTCGATTCAATATTTCTCGACATGGAAAACGAAACTGCAATGTTTTCAAGTTTTTGAACCAAAAAGTTTTTCGTTTCCAAAAAGTCTTTATTGACGTGACAACGTCTTATAAATTGGTTTGCCGGGTGACACTTCAAGAAACTGCGTTACGCTCCGCTCACGTTATGCGCTCACAATGAGAGCGAGTGAGAGGCACGCGTCCCTTCCACTCGGGCATGGTTAGCCCGCCTAAGAGCGTTGTCACGTAAAACTTTCGCCCGTATACCGACTTTACAGGCAACCAATTTTTTTTTTACCTATTTTTAATACGTATGTGTTTGACAAACAGGTACACTGGGGGCAGCACCCCCTCCGGCCCGAGTTCCTCGAGTCCACGTACTTCCTCCACCGCGCCACGGAAGACGACCATTACCTGCACGTCGGCAAAATGGCGCTCAAAGCTTTACAGCAATACACCAAAGTGCCTTGTGGCTACGCCGCGGTCAACGATGTCAGAACAAGAGTCCACGAAGACAGGATGGACTCCTTCGTACTGGCGGAGACATTCAAATACTTGTACATGCTCTTTGGCGATGATAAGGATATACCGGTGAAACTGGAGGACTATGTATTGACTACGGAGGCACATTTCCTGCCGTTGTCGTTGGCGCACGCGGGGAAGAATACGTCGTATTTCACCTTGAAGATTGATGATGAAGACGAGGAGAAATACAGGAAGTAAGTCTTACGTCAATATTTATTTGTCAAGTTTTTTCATTAAATGAAAGATGTTGAATCTGCAGCGCGTTTTCCATTTAAAAATAATGTCTACAGAGTTTTGTTCAAGCAGACACAATTAGAATACAATCAATCGGTAGGTAAATGAAGATAATAATATTTTCTACAGCAAATGCGAGTTTTTCATTACGTGCTCTGCAATGGTTGCGTCTTTTTCTTTATTTTTATTTGTATATAATTTATTTTTATCTTAGTATTTACAACAAACCCAGATAGGTGAAAAAAATAGAATTTAAATGAATGCACTACCTACTTGTACCAAAAATACACTAATACTAGTGAATCTTTACACAAAATATTCCTAAAAATGCAATGCGAAATGTAGAGTTTCATTAAATTTTTTATGTTATTTTGAATCCAAAGAAGATTGATTACATGTGTTATGAATATAATTTATAATCAATCTTCTTATCTCAGAGAGAGACTCCCAGCATAGCCCTCTGCATTGCCCTTTGAGTGACTTTGAGCCTTCTTATGAGGTCCATTAAAAAGGTACTATGTACTTATTGAAACAATAATATAGTTAAAAAATCCTCCAAGTTGTTCCTGGCGCAGAGCTTGTGTCCATTGGGTTGTGTTCATTGCGGTTCAACACGGAATGCTGCGAGCCTGATGGGCACTGTTTCGCAGGGAACGTTTAAATTATTTGAGTAGGTACAGTTTAGTAGTAGTGTATTTGTTGCGTGTTCCATTTTCAAAAACTTTTATCTATGGCGGCGAACAATTTTTTCATGATACGCCAAGCGTGCCTTACGCCATAGAATATGATGATCTTGATTTCACACCTATCGTGTCATACGCCATTCATTAAAAACATTCATTACACTCCTGTAGGCTTAGCACAAGATTGGTGCGACAGTATGTCGCCGCGAGATAGATCTCCCGTCCTTTACTAGCTATATTAACAAAAGAGGGACGGATAGTCTATCTCGCGGCGAGATACTGTCGCGCCCACGGAATAATAAAAACAGTGGAAATGGCATAAGCCTAGACTACTATGAGAGCCGATGTCGCCAACACGCACACTGTCGTACCGTTAACTACATAGACATCGCGCACGTGATTGGTCGTAATATTTCATCATAATTGTAATAAGAACAAATGCCAGTTAATATACTTTGCACCTAATGTCTACAACGTAATGTTTACATTTGATTGCGTCAATTGTTAGTTATGACGTATTTAAACGAAAAATGATAAAAGCATAGATAGTTCTGCCACCTAGCGTCGAGTAGCCAATGTATAAAGCTCCGATAATTCGGCCACTCGACACTAGGCTGCAGCACTGGTCTATGATAAAGTAGTGTAGGAAATAGTGATGTTTGTGTCGCGTGCGCAGCGGGTTATCGATAAAAAAGTAGATGATGAAGTATGTGCACGCTAGGCTCAATAAACTATTTTTCAACACACTTGCTCGTAACGTAGGTATTAATTCATTTATTATACAGGGTGGAATTTCTTTTTCGGTCAGTGAGGGCAGGTACCAGATCCAGAGTAGCTACCTGAAAATGGTCTTACAAGATTGTCCCACGATTATAAATTAATGAAAATTGGCGTTTACAGATTTTGGAAAAAACATACAGGGTGTGAGAAAATGGTAATTAGTGACTGCACTCACTGACCCAAAAAGAATTTCCACCCTGTATATTAATATACCATATAGATAAACCACATTATTATATAAATTAAATTAGTTTAAACTTGAAAACCACTTAATTAAGCTTACATTAATATCAAATATTGCTAAAAAATAATATCGATAACTTTATCGACAACACCCCGTGACGTTTTTCTACGGGTCAACGGACGATCGAGTAGCGAATGTTCTAGTATTTTGGCGATGCAGCTTCGCTATTCGCTTATGCGAATAGCGACTTTACTGCATAATGATAGAGTTTATTTTTGTGAGGCTCATTAATAAAAAACGTGTCTCGCGTAAAAAAGGTACAAATGTATTAAAATCAAATTAAATAGTACTTTCCGATGGTAGGAAATGCCACTATTGGAGATGTTTTTGATGCTGCTTTTGTTTCTGCACTCCAAAATGGAGCAAGTGGGCATGTTTGCTATCTTTTTCCTTTTTTGCACAGGCAAACGTCACTCACGAATCGCTACGTCGATCTACGGCCGAGTCGCGCGGAATTATGAGCGACAGGTCCAAATTGTGGCACACGCGCCACGCCCCCTTTACACTTCTACTGTTTTTTCTGTTCTGTGGTCGCGCCAATCATGTGCTAAGCATACTGGCGTGTCATCCGCACAGAAACGATTAACGTTTAAGTTTAGGGCAATGACATTAAATAATAAATGGACGCACAGAGCCAAACAAAAAAACCAAGAAAAGTGGCACTAAAAGTCATTACTAGCATGTTTCAGTTGAAGCTAATAACGCTCACGGGCCATTCCATATGAAATCATCAGATTCTGATTTAATTCCGCGCTGACTGATTTTTAAACAGTTTGAAAAAAATCAAGGATGATAGTCTTAAGTAAGTGGTACGTAAACCGTCAATACTTTTTTTTTTACTTGCTGCTCATCCAGATGGGGCCCGCTTTAAGTTTCAATTTACCTGTTTTTGAGGTTCCACGAGAAGCGATGTTAATTTGTTTCGGTAACTAATATACATTTTTTATATATTTTTTCTGATTCTCTAGTAAACGTACTTTATAATGTTATTATCAATATGCATCAAGCTATTTTACTTATTCCATCATAAATGTTGAAAGTTTTGTGAATATTTTCAAATTCCGCCCATTTTCTATTGGATTTTGCAGCATGTCTACTGAGCTTAGGGAATTAATTTTTTTTTACTGTATAGTACAAGTATTGCTCTCATAAAATAACTGAGGGTTTGATCACAAACTTTTCATTTAGCTGAAAAAAAGAATGGTAAAGTTGGCCATTTTACGAAATTGCTCAACTTTGACTTCAAATTTCATCATGTTTGGCAATATAAAAAAATCCAAAAAGTTATACAAAAGATAGTACCAACTCTATTCTATAGGAATCCGTTTCATTTGGTTTGTGTTTTCGATTTCTGTGAGAATTATGATTTTTTTTAATGTCCTTTTTTCGGAACTTTTTACGACTATTTTCCGGCGCTCTATGACTTCACTATTTTAAATAAAACACATTAAATTATTCATAACAATATTTTATTAGTCATTAACAACAACAAGAACCTTTATTTAAGTTGCGATGTACGTAATTAAGTATGTCAGTGTGTGACAATGACCCTTGTGTTAATGCACGATTTACGAATTCATGTTCATATCATGCAAAAGTCAGCAAAAAAGCTTGTCACAAATATATAATGTATATATGTGCGTGTGTGTGTGTAAAGTATTATTACCTGACTACCTTTACGACATTAACATTTTTGGAGTAGGAATATCTTCCGGCTCGTAAGGTGCCGTTTGAAACTGGCACAAAATTATGATACGACCTGGTATTTTTTATTGTTATCGCATTATTGAATCAACATCATTACTCTTATCTAAAGACAGTAGGCATGTGTAATAAAACCTATAAGTACCCTATTTCAGACGTATTATAAGATGTGCCACTAGCATTTTCATGCTTACCATCAAGAAAGTGGTGTACCACTTTTTTGGTTGACTGTACATAGTAAACGAGGGAATCAACAATCATCATTTTGTTGTTTATTACGTTTATAAATGTTGTCCGTGATAAAAAAAAACATTAACTTAAACAACTACTTTGAAACTTCTTGCTAACTTGTAGATTTCAAAAAATCACATCTCTTTCAAAAATCAATAACACAATATAAATAAAGATGATTTACAAAGAACAAAGTAAGTTCTTCTCTTCTGTGTACTTTTCAGATCTTTAAACTTTGCCAAACATGGTTTTTTTTAACGTCATAAAAAGCAAATTCTACAAAAATGGTTTTGTAATTTACTGTTTTTTTAAGTTAGAAGAACTAAATTCAAAAATATTGTTAAAGTTTTCATTTACAGACTATTTGAGCTTGTTAATTAAAAAAAAAATACCTGTCTAGACCAAGCAAGCAAGTCAATAAAAGCTACTGAACATCACTGAACATTAGCAAAATAACATGACGTTTTAGAAGTTTGTCATACAATAAGTAATAAAAATATACATACTGTAATACATACATGTACAAGTACACATATTAAATAGTAAATTAACATATAATAAAATTCAGTTTCACACATTAAAAAAAAGTTACGGCAATTTTCATCGACCTCAAAAATCGCTTATTTTTAAACTTCAGACCTATGTTATCTGGCTGTTAGGCTGTTTAAAAATTAAACAACTACGGTTTTATGTAAAGCATACCTATATTATCATCCATGATTTTTTCCATACAAATCGGAAAGCATGCAGCGCACCTCATTTGATGATTTCATATGGAATGGCCCTCACTTACAATAAATTATAATAAAAAAAACTCAAAGAATAAAAAACTTTGTGAAGTGAGCAATAAGTTTCAAATTTGCGAACAACACCGCAAAATAGTAGAAACTTTTTATGTTTAAGGAATAATGATGCTATACCGTAAGGTGACCAAATGTCAACTGTCAGAACTGAATTGCGGAGCAAGAGGCCCGCAATATTTACTTCTGCAGCCCATTTTTTGGAGCCATTTTTTTGTGCTGTTTGGGGATTCACTTATATATTCTAAATCAATGGTTTAGGGTTAAAAAAATATACAATTTAAATTATACGTAATCGCAGGACGTGTCCAAACACGGCGTCGCTGGTGGCGGAGAAGGTCCGGCAGCCGATGCGGCAGCTCCTTGGCGCAGCGGCGCGGCCGCCCGCTCGCCTGCGCCCGCTCAACGACCCGCGGCAGGTGCACGCGCTCGCCGACATGGGCATCTCCGTCCTTACGCTACCCGATGGCAGGGTGCAGCTGCTTTATACTACCAACACGGTAAGTTGTGTACAGCGATATACAGATTTGCATTTCAACCATGTTTGCTACAACGACCCGTAGCAGGTGCGCGCGCTCGCCGACATGGGCATCTCCGTCCTTACGCTACCCGATGGCAGAGTGCAGCTGCTTTATACTACCAACACGGTAAGTTGTGTATAGTTGGAAGAATATGAGCTGAGCTCGTTCTCTCAAGATTCCAGTAGCATTGGGTCGTAAACCACAAAGTAAGAAAACAAGCACTCAGTAGAAGCAGAATATAACCGCTTTAGAAAGTTAGTATAGATTATCGACTCTATTCTTTGCACAATAGACAACAAAATAAACAAACTAAATAATGGCACGCGACGTACAGTAGGTATACAGATTTGCATTTCAACCACGTTTGCTACAACGACTCGTAGCAGGTGCGCGCGCTCGCCGACATGGGCATCTCCGTCCTTACGCTACCCGATGGCAGGGTGCAGCTGCTTTATACTACCAACACGGTAAGTTGTGTACGGCGATATACAGTAGGTATACAGATTGCTACAACCAACCATGTTTGCTACAACCACCCGTAGCAGGTGCGCGCGCTCGCCGACATGGGCATCTCCGTCCTTACGCTACCCGATGGCAGGGTGCAGCTGCTTTATACTACCAACACGGTAAGTTGTGTACGGCGATATACAGTAGGTATACAGATTGCTACAACCAACCATGTTTGCTACAACGGCCCGTAGCAGGTGCGCCGCTCGCCGACATGGGCATCTCCGTCCTTACGCTACCCGATGGCAGGGTGCAGCTGCTTTATACTACCAACACGGTAAGTTGTGTACAGCGATATACAGTAGGTATACAGATTGCTACAACCAACCATGTTTGCTACAACCACCCGTAGCAGGTGCGCGCGCTCGCCGACATGGGCATCTCCGTCCTTACGCTACCCGATGGCAGGGTGCAGCTGCTTTATACTACCAACACGGTAAGTTGTGTACGGCGATATACAGTAGGTATACAGATTGCTACAACCAACCATGTTTGCTACAACGGCCCGTAGCAGGTGCGCCGCTCGCCGACATGGGCATCTCCGTCCTTACGCTACCCGATGGCAGGGTGCAGCTGCTTTATACTACCAACACGGTAAGTTGTGTACAGCGATATACATGTGGACGATCATTTTATCGCATATTATCACTTCCCAAACTATTATTCCCATAGTTTCATTTCGCAGAATCATCACATGGCAAACCAACGTTACGCCTTTACGTATTGTATCTTTCGTATATTATTGTTTCAACCTAAGCTAACCTTGTATCCAAATAAAAATTCGATCAAAATTAAGTTGGCATAAAATAATTTGTTACATGTTGGTATGTCAAGTGAATCATCTGCCATAAGTTGGTTGGGAGGTAAAATTAGGCGAAAAATATTTCGACGAAATAGCATTTCAACATGTCTGCTACAACGACCCGCGTCATATGCATTGCAAATGAGGATCTACTCTACTAGACACCATCTACGGTAAGTTTCACCTTCTCGCTTCTAACAGCTTACACTGATTTTGAACTTTCACCAAAATAAGACACTTAAATTCCTATAAAATTGTCTGTCGATGTCCTGTAATGTTATGATGTAAATTATATGTGTCTTCAAATTTCTATGGATTGAAATAAGGCATTTGTTGCAGGCTAAATCATCGAAAGACGCAGCGGAAGGGCTAACGTTCATGCGCGAGATGTCCAAATGGAATTCCATGAGCGACGTAGAGAACGGCGTGACGCCGGTGGGCGTGGAGGTGCGCGGGCGAGTGTTCCCCGCGGGCCCGGGCCACTTCGGCCGCGAACTGCGAGACGCGCGCCTCTCCGCCGCCCCCGCCCTAGCCGACCCCTTACACGCCTGCACACCCCTCACCAATACCCCCGAACTCCAAGCCAAGTTCGCCGTCGCCCAACGCGGACAGTGCACCTTCGCCCAGAAAGTCAGAAACATACAAAACGCCGGCGCCAAACTAGCTATCGTAATCGACAACGTGCCCGACTCCACCCACACTGTCACCGCCATGTTCGCCATGTCCGGCGACGGCAAGGACGACATTGAAATACCCGCCGTCTTCCTTTTCACTGTCGAGGGCCAGTTTCTGATCGACGCCATGAAAGAGGATCCGGAGTTGATCGTTACGGTCGGCGAGCTCAAATCGCTCAAGAGACAGTACGAGAACGCTTGCGATGACGAAAACTGCGAAGCGGTTTTGGAGACTTCGAGTGTGCCCGCGGAGTCGGAATCATTTGATCACCTCAAAAAAGTACTCAGCCAGTTGGTGGCGCAGTTTGAGTTGTCTTTATCGCACGACGACAGCGGCACGCCGCCCCAGCGTTGTGGCAACGAGGTGTTAGAGCAGCCATTCCAAAACGAAAACGTTCTCAGTAAAGAAGCCCACATAGAAGGCCCACCGACGGTTCCAGTAGAGAAACAAGAATCCACTGACACGTCAGACTCTGCATCGGAAGAGACACATAAATTAAACGCGGACGTAAATAGACATGACGATCTTTGATGCAGTAAATAATTATAGCGATTTGTATAAAGTGATGTAAAAATGTTGTATATACTATTTGTAAGATTTAACGTAAGGTCGACATAGTGATACGTGGACTTATCAAAAAAATAGTTTAAACTACGAAGCAAATGTCGCAGTGACTATCATTTATATTCACTGCATACAAGGGGAGACTGTTTCTATATATCTGCAAATGCTCGTATTAATCCGCTGCGAGGACGTATCGGCATTCCTTTAAATCATTTTTAGATTTTGAATTGTTCCGTTTATTCTTCCAGAAAAAGACGTGCAGGGACGTGTGCAGCATTTTATTTGTTGATTTTTATTAAAGCGCTGTTACCCCTTATGTGCTTTTTCATAGCTTAGTCTCCACACACTTGAATTGGTAGCACGATCGTTTTTATGTCTAGCAAAAAATATTATCATCATTCGTTCCTTTGGTTTGGAGGTGATAGAACTCTAAACCTCTAAATAAAAGTGGTCGTGCTACCCTGTCTGAGCGGCCTAATGTTAGCGAAGACCGCGTATTTTCTGACCGTTATGAACTTTGTTTATTTAATAAAATGTAATTATAATAATTTATGCAATCAATAAAATTATGTTACTCTTGCAGACCGTTTGATGCCGTTTCAATACAACAAAATCAAACACTAACAATAGGTTAAAAAAACAGATTGATAAGATTAAATAACTCAAAATATATTTGTTTGTTTTTATTTAAATTACTGTCTATTAAGCAATTTTCATGAATGCTGATTGGCAAATAGTATCGGGTGATAAGTATTTTGTGTGTTCCTAGTATTTTCATACAAAGATACATTATTTAACTGTATAATTATAGTACGTTTAAAATATCTTGTTTTGTCGCTTGTAATTCTCCACTCGACCTAAGCGAATAATTCGTAAATAGGAATATTGTTAGAATTTTTCCATGTCAATTTAGAAATATAGTTTCATTATGATCTCCATGCATTTTAAAGAGCCTTTTCCAGATGTAGGCTAGGAATATGCTATTTATTATGAAATACTTGGAAGATGTGCATATTTTCAATAAAACTTTGGCTGTTCAAATAATTTGACCGCATTCATCTTACTTTAGAAAGCGCCATAATCTTATTATTATTAACATGAACTTATGTAGATATTTATAAAACGAGGACATAGGAACTTAACATTGTTTAATCAGAACGAGGAACAGAGTAGGTACAGAAAAAAAACTTTCCAATAAATAATCCACTTTATTTTCGCGAAATAGACATTTTATACTTTATATTTTTTACAATCAACCTAAAGAATAACCTATTGTCAGCAAAATAGGGTACAGGTACATGTAGATACATTAAAGTACACCGATAGGAAAAAGTAGATACTCCTACTGGAAACAAAAGTATATATACTCGTATATGTATTATGTAGATATACAAGGCGGAAATGAGTAAACTTGAAGGGTTTATTCCTTACCACATTTTGAAACTATAATTTCCTATGAATTGTTCTGGTTTCCCCTTAGTTTCAAAGATAATGACATGTTTTTCAAAAAACTACTTCTATCATAAATAAATTATCTGGGACATCTTACACATTGAAACACGAACTACGATTAAAATTGATATTACTTTGAGTTTTTATCTTGACATACTCATTGATTATGATTTTATGATTAATGTTAGAAGAGATGAGAAAAATGTTTAAGTAAGAAACTCAAACTATCACAAAAAAAGAAAACCTTTTTGTCCAAAAATATTAAATATTTTTTTTTACTTTTTTTAACATCAAAAATGCACTGGTAAAGTCTGTTGGTATACTCATGATCACCGAGTAGGTCTACACAAGTTCATACATACACAGGTAAGTGCATAAAACATTTTATACTTGATTAGCCAACGTGGAGGTGTTTCCAGCGTCCTCCTACACCAGTAGGTATCCGAGGTACACCGAGTAGGTATCGCGACAGAGGTGTATGAACAGGGCCGGATTTAGAGGTTGAAAGGCTTCGGGGCAACAAAGGAGTGGAGGCCCCCTGGCCCCCAATTATTTTCCAAATAAAGTAGACAATTTTTTTAGTCATGTTTTTCAATAAATATTTTTTTTGTGAAAACCAGTATAAATTATTTTATTATTTAACAAACATATAAACATAATTAGAAACGAGAATTATCTGAAATTAAATTTTAGCGTTAACTTCCGACCTTTTTTGCTGAAAAATCGTTGAATCCAGTTCCCGGAGTTGATCACTTTCAATACTCAAAAAAAATACTAGTGTAGTATAGTACTTGTAGGGGCCCCTCTTTCGTGGAGGCCCCTGGGCTGTAGCCACGGTTGCCCCACCCCTAAAACCGGCCCTGTGTATGAACCGCGCTACATGTAGTTAGGCTTCAAGGCGGACTTGAGCCTGCGCGCGGGCGGGCTGTAGTCAGGCGCGGGCACGGGCGGCGCCGGCGGCCAGGGGTCGCGCCGCCACGGCTCCCCCGCGGGGCTGGCGCGCGGCCTCCGCGGCTCCTCCGTGTACGAGAACGCCATCGGCGCGGGGCTGTGCTGCCACGAGTTCGAGCGGTCGTAATCTCGGCTACTGAAAACATATGTAAAGTTTACGGCCTGCTTCACAATCACCGCATTAAGATGCGGGTCGGTTGCAAAAAAATTGTACATAGTTAAGGCCTTAATCAAAACAAAAATCTTAATCGCGGCAATTGTATTACGAAAGTTAGTCATACAAACTATGTGGTATAGTCTGTCCAACAACCTTCGGCAGTAGTAAAAGAGGGCAAAGGAGGATGGGCAAAAATGTATGGACCCTGGCCTAATAGCCAATAACAACAAACTATATATTTTTGGAAAGGTTGTTTTGTACTCTACAACTTTTGTTTAGGCAGAGACGGTCTAACAGCTGTGAGAAAAAAGTTATATGTAAAATAAACATTTACCAATGAGACATTTATAGGCCAATTTGCCCACCCTCCTTTAAAAGGTACCTATAGGTTCGTAGTGTTCATCACTTACAGAAAATTTGCATTTTCAGTGCCAAAAGTTGTTACACAAAATTTAATTTCGTAACTTAAAAATTATTACGTTATAGGTATTCTGTTTTCATTAAAGGCCTTTAAATATGTTTTTTTTTGCACACAACCCATATTCGTAGATAAAATTATCACCATCTTTTTCCCCAGACATAAAGGAAAACCACTGCTATCTAACTGACAGATATAAGTATTTTATTTTGCTCATAGTGAAACAGGTCCTCAGTCTTGTAACAAGATATAACAGAAATTTGACTGAAATTTTAAAATGAATAATGTGTAATGACAAATGAGATTCGATTTCTCTGCGTAAATCACTTATGAATGTTAGAGCGATCGTAATCTCCCTCACTAGCTCGTAAAGTGCTTGTTTATCCTTTAATACGAGTGGGTAAAAGCGTTTTTCAATCACCAGTGACTAAAGTAATGACCTTGGAGCGTAGCGCGAAATAGTTTGGCAGATAACAAAACGTTAAATGCTCAAAAATTACTCGTTCCACATTAATTATAATTTATAATTAAATAAATTGTTTGAGGATTTAGTTAACAACATAAGACTTTATTCATAATAATTCGTCGATTGTAATATGAATTAATGTAACCACCAAAATGACGAAATTGAGTTAAGTATACCGTTCGACTGCAAATTTCCTGCTCTATCGAACGGTGTATATAAAATATTGATATCTACAAAAAAAATTCGAATACGTTAACAAAAATTTTGCCATTTTATTAGGTTTCTACGTTTTTTATTAACGTATGTAAAGGTTTCCAAAAATCATAGACAATAAATTTTAACGTAAGTACGAATTTGTAAGTACAAAACATGTCTTTCCTATTGTACTCACCATATTTTTATAAACGTCACTGCTGTAAGCGCCGTCTGCATTGTATAGCTCATAAGCAATTCGGTTTCAATTTGTGAGTTACACTAAATTCCGAAATCCACTTTTGATGATTTTCATTGATTTGCTTTTTTTGAAAATATTTAACGTAAGCACCAGCCATTTCCTGAACTATAAGTGTGGTCGCAGTTAGTAACTGTCTGTCAAATAGACCTCTCAAAAATAAAACAAACAAGATAAACATCATTTCAATAGGATAATTAACTAAAAATATACAACATACTTTATGAATGTCTATTTCGTTTTTTGGCCCTCCTGAAAAGTCGTCATTTGGTGGTTACATTAATTCATATTACAATCGACGATATGTCCTTTATTTATAATATACTAGCTTTTGCCCGCGGCTTCGCACGCATAGATTTTGGACTTCTATGAAAAAAAATGTTTTCAAGCGACTTCAAAAAAGAAGGCGGTTACCATTTCGATTGTATGTAGTTATATTATATTATGCATGTTACACGCAGTCTTACACGGTTTCCTGCGAACAAGGAATCCTATTTTGTATTTTTTTCTCAGGAGATTCAAAAGTGGCCGAAATAAGTTTAATATTTGTGATATTTTTTTTTGGGTTTCGCCTTGACTTTTCGACAATCATTTAATCGAATGTTGTTTTAAAGACAACGGTTCAAGTATTTTCATTTCACCTACAAGTCATTCTGTCGAAGAATAGTTTTCAGTAAATTTAAATCAGGGAATTTTGAATGGTGCTTGAGGTTTTCCTTTACGGGTTCTTATTTTAGTTTGGTTTAAATTTAGTAATATTTATTCCGCAGTTCTAAACTAATCCTGAACCTACTTTGATAGCCGTTCGTTTCTATGTGGGGTCGCGCTGGTCGCAGTTCTAACCAAACCTAAACCTACTTTGATAGCCGTTTGCTTTTTGTGGGGTCGCAGTTCTAACCTAACCTACTTTGATAGCAGTTTTCTTTTGTGTGGGTTCGCAGTTCTAACCTAAACTAAACCTGCTTTGATAGCCGTTTGCTTATGTGTGGGGTCGCAGTTCTAACCTAACCTAAACCTACTTTGATAGCTGTTCGCTTATGTGTGGGGTCACAGTTCTAACCTAAACTTAACCTACTTTGATAGCCGTTTGCTTTTGTGTGGGGTCGCAGTTCTAACCTAACCTACTTTGATAGCAGTTTTCTTTTGTGTGGAGTCGCAGTTCTAACCTAAACTAAACCTGCTTTGATAGCCGTTTGCCTATGTGTGGGGTCGCAGTTCTACCCTAACCTAAACCTACTTTGATAGCTGTTCGCTTATGTGTGGGGTCGCAGTTCTAACCTAAACTAAACCTACTTTGATATCCGTTTGCTTTTGTGTGGGGTCGCAGTTCTAACCTAACCTAAACTTTCTTTGATAGCTGTTCGCTTATGTGTGGGGTCACAGTTTTACCCTAACATAAACCTATTTTAATAGCCGTTCGTTTCTGTGTGGGGTCGCACTGGTCACAGTTCTTACTTAACCTAAACCTACTTTGATAGCCGTTTGCTTATGTGTGGAGTCGCAGTTCTAATCTAACCTGAACCTACTTTGATAGCTGTTTGCTTATCTGTGGGGTCACAGTTCTAACCTAACCTAAACCTATTTGAATAACCGTTCATTTCTGCGTGGAATCGCAATGGTCGCAGTTTTAACCTAACCTTAAACTACTTTGATAGCCGTTTGCTTATGTGTGGGGTCGCAGTTCTAACCTAACCTAAGCCTACTTTAATAGCCGTTAGTTTCTGTGTGGGGTTGGAGTTTAAACCTAACATAAACCTACTTTCAAAGCCGTTCGTTGCTGTGTGGGGTTACTATTCAAACCTAACCTGAACCTCCTTTGATAGTCGTTCGTTTCTGTGTGGAGTCGCATTTCTAATCTAACCCAAAACCTACTTTGATAGCCGTTCGTTTCTGTGTGGGGTCGCAGTTCTAACCTTTCCTAAACCTAAGTAGAATCTTACCTTATTATATTCTGTTTGAAGTCTGTTTCATTGAACAGCATATTAGTATGACATAATTAAATACTTAATTGCAAATAAACTACACGAATTAGAAAGCTGAATTTACAGTGAGGCGGCCCGCGTACCCGCGCTGCTTATACCTATACTGTCCGCGAGCTGTCAAACAAACATTTGAAATTCGTTCGCTTTGAATCATATGTCGCCATGCAAAATTGTAGATATTTTTAACGAACAAACAAATAAATTAATATGGTTTTGTCTAGACTTAAAAAATAAAACCTTACAATGACCTTTTATGTAGCAAACTGCATTACTTACCAAAATTGAATATTAAAAGTATCTACGTATTCATCGTAACTATGTTACTCGTATATAACATGCTATGTAGATAAGTATCTACATCTTCATTGGCAAGAACACTTCTATGAAGTTTTGAATTAAATAGCCCAACGAATCTGGTTCCTTCTTACAAACTTTAACCTTCAATTAAACCCCATTCCATAGGGAATGAATTAAAAAAAAACCTGAAACACGTATTTACTTATTTATTGTTAAAAACATTCATGTGAAGTTTCGAATAAAATAGCCCAACTAATCTTATTTCCCCATACAAACTTTAACCCTCCATTCAACCCCCATAGAGAATGAATTTTCAAAAAACCTGAAATACGTGTTTACTTATTTATTGTTAGAAACATTCTTGTGAAGTTTCGAATAAAATAGCCCAACCAATCTTATTTCCCCATACAAACTTTAACCCTCCATTTAAGCCCTTTAAGGGATGAATTTTCAAAAAACCTGAAACATGTGTGTACTTATTTATTATTAAAAACATTCCTGTGAAGTTTCGAATAAAATAGCCCAACTAATCTTATTTCCCCATACAAACTTTAACCCTCCATTTAACCCCCATAGGGAATGAATTTTCAAAAAACCTGAAATACGTGCTTACTTATTTATTGTTAAAAACATTCATGTGAAGTTTCGAATAAAATAGCCCAACTAATCTTATTTCCCCATACAAACTTTAACCCTCCATTTAACCCCTTTACGGGATGAATTTTCAAAAATCCGTTCTTAGTGCGCCTCTAAACATTATAAAGAATGTACATGCCAAGTTTGAACTCTCTAGGACCAGCGGTTTGGGCTGTGCGTTGATTTAAGTCAGTCAGTCAGTCAGTCAGGACATTGCCGTTTATATATATAGATTTATGTATAAATGCGGGTGGCGCAGGACCGGTCATTGTGGCAATCTTTGGGGGAGGCCTATGTTCAGCAGTGGACGTCTTTCGGCTGATTATGATAATCATGATGATGACGATATATTTATAAACCCTAAAATGCCATACTTTTATTTTAAATGATGATGTTCTCTAGTCAAGAGGCAATTGCGAAACACAGAAATGTCAACATTAAGTATCAATTAGGTATGCCTAATATTTAGGTGCTGTTTTAAGTACAAAATACTATCATATCATAGGGCAATGCCCCCCCTGAACGAAGTTCTGGATTCGCGTCTGACCGACTCCAACAAGCGTATTAGGTAATTACTTTAATTTTGAGTTTACTCGCTATTAGTGCGTAGAAAAGTTTCATGTTACGCGGGGCAAAGGTATTCTAGCACAATTATCATATATTTGATCTTAGAAATATCGTTAAATTGTAATACGAGTAGTAATAGGTAGAAAAAGCTTGTTCGTATCCTAGTGAACAAAACTTTAGATGAAATTGAAAGCCATAAACCTTATTTCTCTGAACTTGGACTGCTGACTCTTACATCTCTATATATATCTTGGAAATGTGTAAGTTCGTTCGAAAGCATAAGGAATTATATACAAAACGAGAGGACCTACCTGCTACACGATCGATCCGTTACAAAAATAGGCTAATCCCACCACCTTGTAAACTTAAACTACTATCGTCAGGCCCACTAGTAATGTCCATTAAAATATATAATAAGCTCCCGGATTCCATAAAAGAAGTTCAAAATTATAATACTTATACTAGCAAAATTCAACAGTTGTTACTACAGAAATCATATTACACTATAAGCGATTTTTTTAATGATAATTTGTAACTTAAATAATTGTAACGTAGATGAATAATAATTGACACAGGACTATGTAGTAAGAAATGATTTATTTGAGTATTGACTTATTGTTATTATTTTTTTTTTTTGACATTTGTTTTGAATTTGGAATGTAATGATATGATTGATTATTAGTCGAAATGCTCCTCTCCATAGAATTGTAACTATCTAATTATATTGCAGTGCCCAACAGGGTTCACAAAGATCTACCTTGTAAGTTTACCATCTTTATAACTTGTGAAATTGCAATAAAGTATTGAGTATTGAGTATGATTATGGTGTCAATTTGTATAACCGCGTGCTGTAAGAATGTAAGCCCATTTCTGCTTCATCGTTCAGTAAGGCTATATTGAAAGTAGTGTAAAAACGCTACACAATAAAAATTTTGGGTAAATTTCGTAAAATCACCCGACACAAAATTTTCGAATGGCATTAAATCCTAAAATACAGATGTTAACCAAATAAATTATACCTAAAAAATACTAAAGAGTTATATTTTCAGAAAATAATTGTTTCTATACACTGAGTGATCTCTAAATGGCTCAGTCCAGAAACTTTCAGCATGCCCCTCGTAGTTTTCAGTACAGGTGGTGTTATTTTTCACACTAGTGCGAGAATTGGTTCATTTTTATGTCAGGTCGAAATCTTGGGAGTGCCATATATACCTACTGAAAAACGGTACACGTGCGAAAAGGACATTCGTAACTCATGTCGATTTCAAGCACTCCATCCGGTCGTGCTTTAATTTATCTCCACTCGTTTCTGACTTCATTTTTTAGGGTTCCGTAGCCAAAATGGCAAAAACGGAACCCATATAGATTCGTCATGCCCGTCTGTCCGTCTGTCACAGCCGATTTACTCGGAAAATATAAATGCTACAGTATCGAAATTTGGTAAGGATATGTGTTGTATGAACCGCTACAGGATTATGATACTAAATTGTAAAAAAAAACCATTGGGGTGGGGTCCCTCCATACATGTAACTGAGGGATAGAAAATTTTTTTTAGTTGTATATAAGCGTGTGGGGTATACGTATTAATAGAAAGGTCTCTGAAAATGATATGAAGGTTTAGAAATCTCATTTTTATTTAAGCAAATCGTTTTCGAGATATCAGCTCTGAAAGTCTGAAAAACGCGTCCTCCCTCTATTTTTTAAACTAAGCGACATAAAATTCTAAATAAAATATATGTTATGCACATTAATAAACACTATCAACGATTTTTGGTTTAATTAAATTATCTGCTATAGTTTTTGAGGTAAGTTGATTTAACTGTATTTTTTTAATAATAAATTAAAAATGGCACGGAACCCTTTGCGCGCGAGTCCGACTCGCACTTGGCCGGTTTTTTCGCACTTGAATCGTAATGTTTTGGGGTTCCGCAAACAAAATGGCTAAATCAGAACCCTTATAATTTCGTCATGTCTGTCTGTCCGTCTGTCACGGTACCTAGATTTACTCAGAAACATTTTTTTACGTTGTACCTATGCTTAACTGCAAATACAATTAAGTAATGCGTGATCTAAATATCAACAAAATCAATAAGATTAGCTGCTCAACGTAAAATTAACACTCTTTTATTTTATTTGCTTAAATAGTATTCAGCAAAATTACGTTGTGAGAGGACGAAAATACAATGCATTAAAAGACTTGTCTCGTAAGCCGCTTTGAAATCCACAAATGCAAGTCCATTTACGAGTAATACATTACCCGAGCACAACTAACGTACTTTCTCGAAACAACAAACATGGCATTACTACCTCCCACCAATTAGATATTAACAGGTATTTTGTACGATGTCGTTTTTTTTGCTTAACGTGTGACAGAGACTTAATGGGTTGTTTGTAAAAAGTGTGTTTGGGTAATATTATGTTTAATAAATAATAAGATGATAGCTGTGCTACCAAATAAAAATGTCAAAGGATATTGGCATATTCGTTACCTTGCATTTTATTTTTATCTGGAAATTCCAATGATTTAATCAACTGCATTCCTGCGTATTTATAGTTGATAATTACAATATTGCACATACTCGAAATTACGAAATACCCTGATGTCTCTATACGTCCGTAACGTGTTGTAGGCAGGTTGGTTTGATATTGTTATTCCAAGCACATGCTGGGTTCCAATTATCTATGATTGCCGAACGACATTAGAGGCAGTCCGTACAATAGGTACCTACATACCTACTCATATGATGATAAATTAAATTTTAGGCAGGGAACCGTTGATTATCTGTCAGTAAGTATTGCGTATCTATTAACGCTCATAATAATTGATCTTTACTATGTACCTAAACTGTATAGGTTAGGTATTTGCATTTACATTTATATAATAAAATAATAAATAAATATCTCGGGACATCTTACACAAATGGACCTAGTCCCACAGTAAGCTCTTAAGGCTTATGATGTGGGTACCAGGCGACGATATATATAATAGATATATACATATAGATACTTACATACATAGACAGCCATGTCTATGTATGTAAGTATCTCAAGGAACAAATATTTGTGATAAATAAATACACAAATAATGCCCTCGCCGGGATTCGAACCCGGAACCTCCAGCTTCGTAAGCTGGGTCACTACCAAACTACCAACTAGGCTACGGAGGCTGACTGAATATTTGAAGAATATTAAACTTGTCAAGCATGTTCATATGTAGAGTTTTTAATTGTGATTACCTACAATCGGCGCACACGAATAGGCCCAAACGAGTGCTTCCACGTTGTTTGGAGTTCTTTTGTTGCTAAATGGTAATAAAATATACAATTATTTCATAAGAATATCCAAAGTGTAGTGTATACGAGTATAGCGCTAAGCAGAGTTCGTCCGGCTACGGAAGATTTTATTATGTAGGTGCAAGTTTAGATTTACCTATAAGTACTTTAACTATTTGTCGGTAGGTTACTGAATAGAAGTCGCTTGTTGATTTTCTCTTGCCGAACTAAGCTTAGATGAGCTTGATCCTAAGGCTGAAAGAACCGCGAACCACGAACGAACTGTTGCCTCTCTTTCACTTGTAAATTCGAACGTAAGTGTGACAGGGAGGCAACACGTCGATCATGATTCACGGTAGCCAAGCACCTACTTGGAGTAGTCTGACAACGGCGCGTGCGGCGGCAGACTGTTCATATGCGTTGGCGCAGCGCGCAGCGGGCTGCGCGGGCTGCGGCGCGGCTCCTCCTCGCCCACGAATCCACGGTTTACATGTTGCCTGAAAATTGCGGTCGTCAAATAGACATCTTCAAAGCAATAGGTACAATAATCCTCTTACGCAGAAATAACGTCTTATTTGTGTACAGTGGGAAACAGGAACAGTGAGGAACCAATTAAGAATGTACTACTTATATTCGATTTCAATACCTATCGAAAATTAATTAGGATTTAAGATTAGAGTAAACGAATTAGGATCAAAACATTTTAACCATTTTTTGATATATACGAGCGATCGAAACTCAAAAATCGTTTTAAAACGGGGCCTATTACATAAATATTGTAGCGCATTCGCTGAGCAAGTGTTACGCCGCCTACGCCGTAGCCCGTAGAATTCATTCCCTACGCTTTTACACTGACAATACGGCGAGACCTATTCAAAAATGTATAATGTTGATTTGTTTTGATAATTGTTCAATAACGATGATATAGTCGTACGGTAAATCTTAGGTATAGTCATATATGTATGTTCTTTAGCAGGGTATCAGGTAAAATATTTATACGTAGGTATACCTATCATAGAAATAGACATTTTCATAAAACTCTATGTAAATTATACCTAACTAAATGTTAGAAGGTTAATTCGGTAACTATTATCTACTTACTCATATGCATGAATTGCTCCTACTTTGTGTATGGGATGCTGAAATTAAAATAAACTTTTAATTAATCGTTTTTTTTATTTAAAGTAGGTAGGTACTTAAGTACGTATGTAAATATAGTACTTACTATGATACTTACCTCATCGGTTTGAAGTTTGTTCCTGAAATTAGTAGCGTATATTGCTAACAAAATGAGTAAAATAATATTAAGTACAGGAGCAAGGAATCCCTTTAGAGAAATTGTCATGAAAAGCAGAGAGCCAAGCCTAAGAACATCGTTAACATAATTATTTGAAACTCCTGGGAAAGTATTTTCCTGTAACAATAAAATTATCTATTAAATAAAGAATCATCTGAAAATATCAAAATGAAATTATTGTACCTAGATTAGCGTTGAAAATATCGGAACAAATCTAAAGTTTTTTCGGGAATTAATGAAAGGATTTTTTTCTGTAAATTTTTGGTTTTTAAAGATATTAATCATTGCCGCTGTCACTCCTTCCATCAATTTCAATTGACTTTTCCTCGGTGACATTGCGTTCGCCTTTGTTATGTAAACATTAGAGTTAATGAAAAATTGTTTTAGTGTTGAAATATAAAATGGCGACAGTTACTGTTTTTTTTCCGAAAGGATCTGAAAATATAAAGCGTTTTAAAAAATCCGTCTTTTTTTCCGGAAATTTTCAACGCCATTATAGTTTTTATTTTATACCAAGTTGGTGGCAAACAAGCATACGGCCCGCCTGCTGGAAAGCAGTCACCGTAGCCTATGGGCGCCTGCAACCCCAAGGGTGTCACATGCGCGTTGCCGACCCAATAAGAACTACTATCCTCGTCCTGCCCGAATACTAAGTTTGAGCTATTGAAATTTAAATATAATGAGTTTGAAAATATAGTCTCTTTTCTTTTGTTCTAAACAATCGAATATGTCCTTTATAAATCACATTAGGCAGGACGAGGCTATAGTTATATCAGGGTGCTTAGACAAGTTGCCAATCGCTAGCGCTTCAGCGTCAGTCATAAGCGAAAGGCAGCTAACTGTCTTTGTCGCACTAATATGATGGAGTGACAGAGAGGGAAAACTACGATACGCTACTAAGCGCCAGCGACTGGCAACTTGGCTACGCATCCTGGGGTTTTTCAAAAGAGGAGTGTACAAGTTCTTATTGGGTCGGCAACGCCGGTAATGGACCGGTAAGCGGTATTTACCGGGAATGGGCGTGGGTAGCAATTAATATTATACTAAAAATATGTTTGATGTAAAACTGTACAAAATCAAAAGTGTGAAAAACAATAATACCAACCACAAAGATGTGGAATAATTTAACTCATACATACCATTGTGAAAGACATTTCAGCATAATCTGTCCCAAAGAAAGCAGCGAATGTTATATCAACCACTAAGGATGCTATACAGATAGAAATATATGTCCAAGTGGTTGCGAATACTTGCTCACTTTTATTATTTACCGCGACCACTGAAACATAGGGAATATATCTATTATTCCACCAGTAAAATATTTATCTAGGTAGTGTTATGATATTTATTTAGATTTTATGTGTATGCTGGAGTGATTTTTGAGATGAATTGTAGTGGTCTGAGTCAGGCTGCAATCTGCATCAATATTTTTTTCGGGTGAATCGACTTTTTTCGTGAGGTTCGTAAATTATCGTTCATGATAAAATTAATGAGATATACTTAATAAGAACATATTTTCTATTTGTCAAAAAGATCAATAAAGTAACTAAAATACATAACTGTCTTTTTTTAACATGTTTTAGTTTTTTTGTTTAATGTTAATCGTGACGCAGCAGACAGAGTTGTTTCTAAATTTGTATGAAAGTGTGAGTCATAGTCATTCATAAAAAATCCCAACATTTTGTGATTTTCACATACAAGGTAGCGTATACTTATAATCCAAACATAGTTGAGCTTCCAGTAGATCAAAAATTAAGAATAGAATAGAATTCATTTATTTGGTGTAAAAGGTAAACTTAAATTAAAATACATCTTAAACTAAAAACAACACCAAATAGCGGGACAGAATCATTAATTACTTATGCACTAAGCAAGTAAACAGCACGAAAAATGTTGATTGACTCTTTTATAATTAGCTTACAGTAGTCAGTTACGTACATCACGTTTTCCAATTATTATCGTTTATATTTACAAAATATCAAAATATTTTGTTACCTATTGAGAGTTACATAGCCTTTAATGAAATTGAACCCTATTGGGTATCAAATTTAAAAATCGAATCTTATTAAAATTTTATACTCAAGTTATAATGTGTGTTTGTGTTTCATAATAATTACCAATTAGTGTGATAGCAGCAGCACAAGTTAAAACAGATGTGATTAATGTTATAATAACGAATATAAAAACTGTATCAGGTCCAGTGAGCAGAACGCCGTCGGGTGTAATGCCTAGGTTCTCGCATGTGCTCGCTGAAAATAAAAGCATTATAATCAAGAATAATATTATTCTTAAATGTTATATGATCGAATAATAAAATCAATTCGAATCCCCTAGCAGCCTGTGTTTTTACTTTTTGTATCCGAATTTTACAACCAGACAGGCATAGAAAATGATTGTGTACATGTGTCAGTGCACACAGAAAGCAAAAAAAATCGCAAAGACCAAAAAATTGCCTTGGTTAAAAATGGATCACTTTATGCCCTTGTTGTACAATCTACTATTATATTTTTTAAGTACTATCTATTCTTTCGAATGACATAAAAAAAAACGTTTCTTCGTATTAAAGTATGTTCAGTAGGTAGAATTTTATTGATATTATTCGAAGTTGAATAATTTAATTTTAAAATAAAACAAAGTCTTCTTTCAGGGAAATATCCTGTGTACGATATTTAAGGTACTTTCCTTACATGTCCCACAATCTTGGGACACCCGGTATACGTATAAGCCATGACCATATGTATCATATTATGATACAAATATGGTAATGGCTGTCTATGTATTTAAGTATCTATGTGTCTATCTATTATACTATATATCGTCGCCTAGTTACCCACATCACAAGCCTTAATTAAGCTTACCGTGGGACTAGGTCGATTTGTGTAATATGTCCTAAGATATTTACACATGTATTGGCGTGGTTAATATGTAGATATACCTGAACCAAATTGCAAATGTCTAGTACTAAGGGCTACTGACCTATGCTGCGTACAGACAAACAGACGGACAGGGCGAAACTGTAAGGCTTCCTAGTTTACTACAGAACCCTAAAATGGCTCTTTTTTTGTTGTGTCTATATTGTGGTTATTCACATGGGCTGGATATACAGTGTGTTAACATGATGCAGGCTTTTATTTGAACCGAGGATTGAGATGCAGATTCTTAGCCAAACCATGTGCATTATTTGTTTAAAAATCCTAATTTTAAAAATAATTAACTTTCTAAGAAAAGTTAATTGAGAAGCAATGTACTTCAAAATAAATCGTTAATTGGCACTTGACAATGACAGATCGCAGCCACTCGCAACGTTTGACAACTAAGCAGTACACGCGTTGCATTGATCGTTCGAACGAAATAAAAATAATTGTACAGTTAATTTAAATATTTGTCAACTCTTAATACTTGAAAACGATTGCCAGTAATGCGTATTATTACCCATTTTCGTAAAAGCCTGGATCATGGTAACACACTGTATATTGATAGTATCTATACTGTTTGACAATTGCATTTCGACGATGCTAGATCAATTTACTTACTCTGTATGTAAGTCCTATATAGCATGTATACAAAGAAACTATCGCCAGTAGCGCCGTTCAACATCCCCGCATTGCACTGGCCACGATAAACTAAGGCGAGAATACATAACACGGTGTATACTGGTGAAATTGCCTGAAAATAATAGTATTTTATGCATCACTTATTTAAGAGATATCAAAAGTCGAGTCGAGCCCCTACCTAGAAATATTCTTATGATTGCTACATGGAAACTGATCCAAGGTGGTAGTGTTGGTACCTCAATCTTAATCAGAGGCCTTACTAAGATCATAAATATTCTGTCGCTCCTTGGGACTAATTCAAAAACGAATTGCGGAAATAAAATTGATTTTTCATCAATATTTCTAGCGCGTATTATTTACGGTCCACAATATTGCTCTATATGACTCCCTAGTCTTAAATCCATCAGTACTTACACTAAAAATGTATCAACATTCTCTGTCGAATGTGTGATGGAGATCAGAACAGAAAACTTACAACCACTAAGCAAATAATCAGATAAGCAGACTAGCTATTATAGAAAACTGTGAAGTATTCCAATAGGAGGTGCAGACATGCATTGCTTGCCCTTAGAGTATGGTCAAAGGCGCCTAGCCTTGTAAGGGATTGCATATAGGTACCGGGGAAAATTGACTGGTGGTTGCTAAGACCGAGTGACCGAGCGGTGCAGGCATCAGCCGCGAAAGCTGAGCACGTGGGTTCGATTCCTACCTCGGACGTTGATCTTGGTCGTTTTTTCTTTGGTATATGACATCCAATATTTATAATGGACGTTAAGTAATTTAGCAATAACCTATACTATAATACCCACCTATGTAATATTTTTTTATCAACTAGGTTTTAGTTCAGTCAGCGTAAAATACTTTGTAGCAATCAAAATGGTCATAGTTCGATACACCGAACTTAATCCCCCACTCTATGAAATCAAGGAATTTCGACGAATTACGTTTTATGTAACGAACGAATTTCGTAGAGTGGAGGATATAATGAGCATTCGCTCGTTTGGCCTACACCTACCTTAATAATATGACGTGCTGACTATTTGGGGTGCGCCAAAGTATTTATAAAATTGCAACTTAGATTATTGGAACTCCGAAAATTTTTCTTATACAATTTAACTTCATAATGATCGGTATTTAGAATAATCTTTGTTTATAATCATCATCACATAGAATTATTTATGTTCATAATATTGTTTTTCATACATATTTTTAGTACTAACTTTTATGTTTATATAATTTTTCACTATACTTATTTTATGCTATATATTCTAATGTTATAGGTATTTATTTTTATCTGTACTGGTTTTATGTATGAATTATTTTTGTTTAATTAAATATAAATCGTACTATTACTGTAAACTAGCTACCTGCACAAATCAGGTTGTGGCAGAGTAGGTACTGTACTAAACGGGTTCCCTCTAAACTTTTTTTGTCCGAAACGCTTAGGACATAACAGACTTGGTATAATCTATTTTGGCATCAACTTAATGAGACAGAAACATCACTTGGCTTAAATAACAATATTTCGAATATTATTTTGTCCGAAACTATCTTGGCATATCATTAATTACGCCGAGTGTTATAAGACAGAAATTAGATTTGCATTTTTTTTTTGGGCATGTAGCCACATGTTCGAAACTTGCCTTTTTCGTCAGGCAGAATTTGCTGTGAGGGTGAAAATTTCTGTAGTGAGCGAGCGAAGCGAGCGAACAAAACCTTCCGGGGCAGATCCGACTCGGATAGGTTAGGTTAGAAGACTAAGGCGGGAACTTTGCTCCCGCCTTAGTCTTCGAGGTTATTTTTTTTTTAGCAACCTAGAAAGTACTCAGCTCAGTAACACAGTAAGTAACGTATAGAATATTACTACTACCTCGATTATATTGGGAGGTTGTAATTATTCCTTCTCTGTTATGCTAAAACAAACTATGCCGATACTTTTTATGCACATCCAGATTACGCCTCATCATAAATAGGAGCATCGAAATTATGCTCGAATAATATTCGAACAACTCGAAATCTGCCACAAAGAAATATGCTAAAGTTGAGTATGTCACAACAGTTTCTGCACAAAGCCCATTATGACTACATAGTTTATGTAATTCATAAAAGAATTATACCACAACAGAGTGAACCTAATGGGAAAATGTTTATAAATAAACAATTTATTTCAAATAACTTTATGAGTATAGATTAATCTACTTGACGACTTTAGGAGGATAAAATTTCGAAATAAAAATCGTTATGAACATTGTAGGTAGAAGTATAATTTTTAGTAAGAAAAAAAGTATGAGAAAATTTTTTGGAGTAATGATGATTATGAGTAAAAAACGGTATTAGTAAAAATATTCGAAGAAAAAATTGTATAAGTGCCAATATGGACCCGACTATTTGGCTACTAACAACAGCAGCTACAAGTATAAATATTTTGGATTTAGCAAATCGATATCAAATCAGGCCTTATTAATACGTACAAACAAGAGTTGAAACCAATAATAATTAAATTGATTGCTAATAAAAATCCAAATGCAATTGGATACCTACATAACATACTTAACATTGTTTGAAATAAGGAGTAAATAATATTGTCCCTTCGCATTGCGAGTCGTTGAAATGGCTCACAATAAAAAGGTTCGAGTTGTAAATAAGTATTTTACGTTTATGTACCTATACAATATGTCACATACAATATGTATAACGAAATGGATAAAGGCATTCGCAAAGCTACATAAGAATGTGTCACCGCTATGTATCTGAGTCATTGGTCGACAAACAACGCATTGCTAAACTATTAGGCAGGTATCGATAAGGGTTGTTACGTTTTGATAATAACATTCTTTCAGTCGAGGTTTACCTATGCCTACTGCCAATGTCGGAAAAAAAATATTCTATGGTATAGTTAACACGCTTATAAGAATCATATTATTAGCAAAAAAGAAAATTCTGATATATTATGCACCTTGTGAGATTTGGGTCTCGCTGAGCATATTAAGGATCCTTAATGTATAATATTTCTTTCTGTAGAGGAATCAACTCCTAAAAAGACCTAGCTCCTCCTAGCTAGAACTTGGCTATATTTAGTGCCTAATTTATATACATTGTACGAGTAGTACACACTCCGGCAATGAAAACGGGTCAGGTGGTTTTTATCATACAAAATAATGCAAACATGGAAAATTCAAATATTTTTTTAAAAATATTTATACTGTAGGTAAAATCTTTTTTAAATCAGGTTGTATTGGAATTTCCCTAAATTTATAAATAAACTCTAAAACTGTCGTTAGGTCCGTTTGTATAGTAGACAAAAATGTAGACCACAGAACAAAAAATAAGGTAGAAGCGGCTTATACCCCGATTCTCGAGAGAACCGATGTCGCCACACTCACACTGGCGCAAACATGCACACAGAAGTATCTGAAAGCTTATTGGTTATAAAATCTTATACAAAAATAAACTCTATTTCGAATGCGACAAAAGCAAAATTATACTACTCATTTTATTACTTACGACGTTTCGCTTGCTACTACTAACTTGCAAAGAGAGTGTTACCATCTAGCGTCGAGTAGCATAAGTCTGTCTATAACTAAAACTCAATAGTTCAGCAACTCCCCAATAGAGGGCGAATCCTTGTTCTCTCTCCCACATACGTGGCATTTCCCAAGAGTAAAAGAGATAGGCTGCTTTTTGCACGTTATGGCTAACGAGCGTCATAGTGCTGTGCAAGAGTCGGTATTATATCTATAACTATGTATGTCGATAAAATATATATAATTATGTATATATGAAGTAATAGTACATTGGGCGTCTACGTAGGATGCCCTGAAAATTTCGGGAATTTAATACTTAGGAACGTATATTTGACATGTGTTATACCTCTTTCTTACAAGCATAGTCTCATTATTCGAAAACACTGGCCACTTAGCCACTCATATGCTTTGAAATTTTGGTTGAGCTTTATTCCTATGTAAAATAAGAGTGACAGCTGGCAACCAGAGTTACCAAAAGCAATTGAGTGGCTAGAAAAAAAAAACAATGTCCGATTTTCAATTGTTTTTTAAAGTCGTTGAGTCGCTGGTGAAAATGGAGCTGTCCCGCGAAAGTTTTAGAGTAATGATTTATTATGACTTTAAAAGTGGATTAACACAACAACAATGTGGAGACCGATTAACTATTGCTTTTAGTAGTGAAGCACCTTCAAAGACGACCATATACAGGTGGTATTCGGAATTCCAACGTGGCCGTGTGTCTCTTGCGGATGACGTACGTGAGGGTCGACCGAAAACGGCCGTTACCGATCAAAACATCGATGTTGTTCGCCAACTGATAAAGGAAGATAGGCATGTTACATATCGGGAGATTCAGGAGACTTTAGGCATTGGAATGAGTCAGGTACAAGTTATTTTACAACAAGAGTTGGGCGTGCGGAAGTTATTTTCCCGGTGGATTCCTCACTTGTTATCTGACGACCAGAAAACGGTACGTGTCAATTGGTGCCGCAAAACTTTAAAAAGATTTAATGGAGGAAGCTCAAATGCCGTTTTTAGTATTGTGTCAGGTGACGAATCATGGATTTACGCATATGAGCCTGAATCGAAAAACCAATCTCGAGTTTGGGTTTACGAAGACGAACCGACACCGACAAAAGTTGTTCGTTCTCGCAGCACGATCAAAAAAATGGTAGCCACGTTTGTCTCCAAATCGGGTCACGTGGCGACTATCGCTCTTGAAGATCGAAGAACTGTCAATGCCGATTGGTATATAGGCGTTTGTTTACCGATTGTTTTTGCTGAACTGCGAAAAACTAACCCTAACCGCCGTATTATACTACACCATGATAATGCCAGCCCTCACACCGCTCAGAAAACAGACGACTATCTGAAGGGCGAAAACGTCGAATTACTGGACCATCCTCCGTACAGCCCCGACCTAAGTCCCAACGATTTTTTTACTTTCCCGAAAATAAAGAATCGGTTGCGTGGTCAGCGTTTTCAGACCGCGGAAGAAGCAGTCGACGCTTATAAAATGGCCATTTTGTCAACCCCCACTTCAGACTTCAATAACTGTTTTAAAAACTGGTTTCAGAGAATGAAAAAGTGTATTAAACACAAAGGAGAATACTTTGAAAAACAATAAAAGTACTTTTATTTCATTAAAATGCGTATTTTTTCCGATTCCCGAAACTTTCAGGGCAACCTACGTAGGGAGGTAATTACGGTAATACTAACTAGTGGACAGTCGGGCAGACAATGATAACGATAATTTGAGAACGGCACCTTAAAATTCACACCCATAATATTATAATATTAGGATATGCTCATGCTCACAGTAAGTAAGGCTGAGATGATGATGATGACATTCGGGCGGACATGATGAAACTATGATTTGGCAACGAAACCTTAATATCTACAATATTATAATATTATGATAAGCAGACCTACACTCAGGAGCTAGCAGCAAAAGGCTGAGATGATGATGATGATGATGACAATGACAGACGGGCAGACATGGCGAAACTATAATTCGACAATAGAACCTTAACATTCACAATATTATAATATGAGGATGTGGGGATCTATACTAAGCAGTAGGTAAGGTAGTAGTCTTAGGTGATGATGATAATGACGACAATGACAGTCGGGTGGACATAGCGAAACTATGACTTGGCAACGAAACCCTAATATCCACAATATTATAATTGGATGACATGCAGGCCTACGGTCAGCAGCTGGCAGTAAAAGGTTGAGATGATGATGATGATGACGATGACTGTCGGGCGGACATGGCGAATTTATGATTTGGCCACAAAACCTTAATATCCACAATATTATAATATGATGATACGTAGGCCTACGCTCAGCAGCTGGCAGCAAAAGGTTGAGATGATGATGATGATGACGATGACGATGACAGTCGGAAACCCGATTAAATAAATAAAGATTATAGAGAACATGTTTAAATTTTTTTCACTTAATCGGCTCAAGACAACTAATGTAGGTATATCAACGAAACAAAATATCGATATCGATACCTTTTTGGACCCTTTCCTCGCATTGGCCGCTACTCAGCCTATCGTTCCGAAATTCTAGAAATTTCCATAGTTTCATGCCAAATAAAAAACGACCTTATTATTGGCATATAAAGTTGTTTCTTATTTAATGTAGTACAAACATCTTGCGGAAGACGAAATATTTTAGAAAATATTAAAATATTTACAAATTAAGAATTTCCGGTGGCATGAAATACCTTCATTGGTGAGGTTTGACTTCTGGCTGTTACTTTTACATCCCAAAACGACACAAAAAGGCATATTTGCACATTCTTTTTCGGATTTATTCGAAAACGATCTCACGTGAGCGCGCTTAGAGAACTGACGGCCTACTGTGGTTAACTTTTGTGCAGGTAAGCCTTGCGCTGCTTACTATTGCCACACGCGATGCGCTTACATTACGCTTCTACTGTTTTTTCTGTTTTGTGATGTAGACCGTTTAAGAAAACCACCTAAAATGTATGGTAAATCGAGTTTTTTAATCATGAGTTGATATTTTTATATCTACGGAGTCATCTGACGATAAAGTTCTGTGTTTTTCGGATTGGGTGAAAACTTCAGGGTAATACCAATACAATCTGATGTTAAAAACGGTTCCACTTGTATTATAAATATTTATTTTAAATATTTGTAATCAGCATGTTTCCAGTATTTTCTATGAAAAAATCCACCTGACCCGTATTCATTGACCGCGAGTGTAGTTATGTACGTACACGTACATATACCTTCATTTATGTCCGAAAGTATTAAAATAACGTATTAACGAACGCATAAAAAGTACTTACAAGACTTAAGCCCGCCGATAGATACGCGGCCAGAGAGAGTTCCGCAGGAATACTCTTCTTGTTACTGCTTCGATCCATTTTGCGCAAATTATTTCCACATAAAATTCACATTCAAATAATACACGTCATACCATGTTGGATACTATTTCACGAAGGGATTAAACACTGTAGGAACGTTAATCGAGTCGCGATAATTGTTATCGATATTAATAATGCGCAGACCGCTATCTACGATGAGTTCCTGAGATACGACCGAGAGTGTGACGTGTCGGGGCAAGGTTTCCCGTCCATTCTACTGAAAAGCACCGCCTTACCTGGACACCGTACCTATATCATGGAATCTTTAAAAAATCTGCGATAATTCAAAACTTAAAACTTTTCAGTGAACCACTAAGCAATATTTTATTTTTTAGGATTGTGGTGTTTTTGTACTTACCTTTTTTGCATATTTATATGGTGAGTTATTTATATTAATAAATGGATTAATCCAAAAAGAGTTCATATTAATGTTAATATTGATGATTTTTACGGGAAGGCAATGAACTGTACCTACTGGGGCTATGAACGTATGAAGACGCTCGGTGAATTCAACAGCTAATTACTGCATTGATAATTCTATTGTGCATTTTACTTGCGACGTACTTACAGATAATAGCATTTTTTCTGTAAACTCTGATTCTGTACAATTATAAGTAGGTAAGATTGCGTAAATTTTAGCTTGTGGTATATTTATTTGCGAAGTATAATTCTCTCTGTAAATCTCTATTCTTTGCCTAACTATATAGGTAAGGCTGTGAAAAGTTTAACCTTGTGGTATCGTGTCAGAACAAGAACACTTAAATAATTTCCTATCTCCACGATTTATTATTATTACAGCGTACAGGGTGCTTAGACAAGTTGCCAATCGCTAACGCTTAATCGTCGATCGTAAACGAAAGGTTAGTCTTTGTCGCACTAATACGAAAGAGGGACAGAGAGGGAAAACTACAATACGCTACTAAGCGTTAGCGTTTGGCAACTTGGCTAAGCATCTTTACTAAAAACATACAGGCATGTGTCCAATTTTTCACCTTATTGCGTTGTAATAACGAGGTGAAAAACACTATACATATACACTGTCGGTCAATGAATGCGAGTCAGATGGTATTTTTCGTTCCTTTCGTTTAAGGAATGCAATATTTCATAAAGGATTATGAAATATTGCATTCCTTTGAAAAATATAAAAATTGCATATTTATGGTATAGGTCTTTTCTTTTGGTATAGGTTCTTTTGGTATTTATGGTATAGGTCGAATCTTTTTTTAAATCAGGTTGTATTAATCCGATTAATGGCTTATTTAGTGTCCTATTCTGATGATGAATAATTATTTGACTGGCCATACAGAAAGTAAATTTTACTAGGCTTTATATTTCTCCTAATTTTCATCAGAGTACGATAGATAGGTACCGACCTAGGAAGACCCTTTAACGAATCGCTGCTACTTTTCTCACACCCGTATTATAAAATATTGGTAGGTACTATGTATTCAAAATTACAGACGAGGCGTAATAAAAAAAAGATTTTAATATTTTTATATTTATGTTAACATTATGACTAGATTGTATTAAGTAGACATTTAGACGTAAGTATGTAATTACAATAAAAAGTAGGTACTTAATAACGTTGTTAATAATAAGATACCTACACATAAACGTACAATTAATATTAATAATCTGATCTAAGACAAACATAATTAGAACAAATATGTATATGTCTATACATATATAGCTTGGCAAACCAGTATTGTATTAACTCAAGCGATATTCAGATTTTCGACAGGCTTCGTTTTTATACCGTGACAAAATATTTCACCCGATTTATAATATCCACAGGTATATAATATCTTTAAACATATATATCTAGAACATCAACAATTATAATCATCTGAATTCATTCAACTACAAATATACTTTTCGATATCTAATAACACGAACACTCATATAGATATATTGTATAAATAGAATACTTACTTTATTAACAAGATTTTAAAATAATGTATTGTCGCTACATCAGAAAAGAGTACCTAGTTAGATAATATAGTAACGTATGCTTCTTAGTTTAATTTCTGCTTATTGTCAACTCAGGACAGATATAAATATTGATTTGTGTAAGTAGATGTCGAAGATATGTTCTCAGAGGTTATATATATTTAATATATTCAAGATATAACATCAATATACATACCTATAACTAATCACAACAGTAGGTATAAGTTTAGCTAGACAATTTTAACATTATGACAATACAAACCATTAAGAGTTGATAATGAAGGCCTACTTATTAACTAGAACGTTTTTTATTCTGATAAATTCAAAGGACTTTAGCTTAAAGTATCTTAAATATTTTGACTTAAATACATTACATGTAACATTATAAAGACAATTTTATTCTGAACAATAATAATACTGAGCAAAAATCTCGATGAATTTAATATCTGACAAAATTAAAAAGAGCCATCCTTTGAATAAATATTGCAAATGAATCTCATTAAATGTTTAATACGCATGCTGGCATGTGCAATTTTGTATCTGTCTATCAATATTTGTACATGCAAAAGTAAACATGTACATGTGGTGAAAAACCACCTACATCTTTCTTGCTTACGATATTTATAAAACACGAACGTTACTCAATTTTAGATAAGTACCACATTATTCATAAATCATAAAAATTTGCACTACAGCTACGGACACTATCATGCAGTTTGAAAAAGTGCCCTCATGCGAGCTTCAAAGTTGGGGAAATTTCCGATAAGCGTTTTAAAATAATCATTGATAAAAAAACTATTTATAAGTATTAAAGATACCTAATGCCAATGGAACATCCAGAATACATCATTTAGTAGTTGGGCCCTTTCTGCCTGCTGTATTTATGTATCTACATATGTACAGTTAACAAAAAATGTGATTTAGCACTTTTCGACTTTATTACCACTAAATAGAGTCGAAAAGTGGTAGATCACATTTTTTGTTGACTACATATATACGTATTTCATATAACAAAGATTAGCAATGCCAAACGGCAAAGGTGCTGTTAGCATAATGCATCTGCCGCCCTCTCCGATGATTGGCTCCTTTCTTTATATTTTTAAAAAGCTGTAATTAATGATGGCTTTTAAACAAATACAGGAAGGATTTTCTGCACGTTAACGTTAGATACTTAGCGTTATACGTAGCTTTTAGTTACACCTAGAATGGTGTTTAGAATTAAATAGATTAGATATTAAACTGAAATTTTCTTAACTTACTTTAATATTTTCTTTTTTGATATGGTAGGTACATAATATGTATTCGACGCCCATATACAGACGACATAAAGAAAGATTGGCACGAAATTTATATTGAACTATAGGTATAATGTAAATACCTGTAATATTATTACATTACGTTCTTAGATTGATATAATATACACGGTGTTACGCGAGCATTGCGAAAGATTTTAACTATGCATTCTAGACATCAAAATAAACAAAAAATATTATGAGACCTAATGTCAATACCACCAAAAAAAAAATTTTTTTTTCTTTTTTTTCAGGCCGATTTGAATACTTTTTAACATTTCCAGTACTTTTTATCATAACAACAATTTGTTTAAATTATTTATTTCAATTGTTTTTTTTAGGAAGAGTATATTTCGTCAAGTCTATTCGTATTTTTTGATTGTCAGGCAAAAGGTGTGGTAATATTGTGGTAGCATTGTAATCCAAAAGAAGTTAAATGACAAGTTACGTCGAAAAACTTATTTCGAAAAAAGGTTGATTTTCTCTGAATCCAAGCCGAATCCAGAAAATTTGATATAACATTAAAGACTCTAAATATGGTCAGGAATCCAGCATTAAAATCTTTCGGAATGCTGACGTTAAGTACACCGTGATATATATCGATTTGGGTAAAATAAGGATTGGGTTAAGTTATAATTATAACGTGCTATATACATATAGTGTGAGAAAAATACAATACAATTTTGATTTCTCGATCGACTAGGTACCTAATTGTCCCTTATTTGGCATAACTATGTACCAACTAATAGAGATAGTACAGAAACGTTTAATAGTATCTCACACCTAATGAGATCGTTAAGCGTTTTGCGATTGTGTGTGTACCTAGTAACTAGTCTACTAAATGTCACTTACTTATGATAAGAAAGCAAATTTAGTCCAAGAATGATATAAGTACGAGTAAATTTATACGTTTGAAGCTTCAGTTGTGAACTTATAATTCTCATTTATATAACTCAGTTGTAAATAAAAGATACATACTTAAAAAAATGGTACTTCACTTAGCGTAGGTATTTCTTTAAATATATTCCGAGCGAACAAGTATTTTAAGATCAGCATGTACCTTCCTAAATGACTAGGACATAGGTCGGACTAATAATCATAAAAGTTCCAACTTGCTAGACTCTAAAATAGAGTCGTATGGTATCTGCCTGTTAAAATATAGAATTACCGGAATGAATTTTCTATTTTTTTTAACCACAAGCATAAAGATTGAAAACTTGTAAGCGCATTCCATTAACTTTGCATTTCAGAGACGATGAGTCTAAGCTATGATTATTAGTTATACCTATGGGCTACGTATTACTGTTTAACAATTAGGTATAATAGATGACTAATGACTACGAATTTGAGACAATGTAGTCTTAATATCTTAATTACTAAAAGTATACATAGGTATATATGGATGAATCTGAAATCTTCTAAATTCTCAATACATGTTGATAATAATTAGGTAAAACTACAATATTGAATTCGCTGTAAGTGCAACGCACTGAATGAATTAATGTAATATACGCCCATGGATGCAGAATGACGACTTCATTAATTTTGGTATTCGGTCCTCGCTGGCTGACTCCTTCTCTAGTACAACACATCAACTCGTGTCGTCGCTGCTGGCACAACAAAGCATTTTAGTGCTGGTCACGCGCCTACTAGCTCAACTAGCTGTCATTTAATATACACTATACTCACGATGAGAGGATTTGGAGTTAGTGTAGTCCTTCTTGTGTGTTAGTGAACTTAGACTCGACGCCGCCCGGTGCACAGCTGTAACAAGGACCAAGCTTAAAAGTAGATATTTACGTCGAGTCTCGTGTCTTCGCCTGGAATACCTATCTTCGCC